>PITA01003356.1:0-49979 GCA_004023965.1 Spilogale gracilis
AAAACATATTTTCGATTCCTGCTGTATTAGTCAGCGACCTACCAGAATATAAGAATCAAACACAGAGGATTCAAGAGATGTTAACCAGGGACTACATACAAGGTGTGGGTAAAATTGAGGGCTTCAACAAGAGGTGTTGGACCCCCTGAGATTAACAGCAGGAGGCTGTTACTATTCCAGGCTGAAGGGTCAGGGTGCGGGTTGTGACAGATGGAGTCACAGCAGAGGGAGGGAGGGAGGGAGGGACAGCCTGGTGGGGGCCTGGCTGGGTGGAGGCCATGGTTTTGGAAGGGTAGCTATTGCCCAAGCTCCAGAGGCAAAGCAGGAGGGAGTTGGAAGCAAATCTCCAGCTGAGATCCATCATTCCTTGGGCTCATTCTGCTGAGAAGCTCTGGGAGAAGGAAGAGGGTTGGCACAGAAGAAAAAGTTAGGCCAGCTGGTAAATCCATGCTGTTTGGGTTGTCAGAGTGCATAACTCAGTCTCAAAGTGGGAGATATGGGGGTGGTGGGGGTGGTTGGGAGGGGCAGTTTCATCACCATCCTGTCCGTATCGATCAACTAAACCGATAACTGCCGGCTGTCCCGTTCCTGGTGCTGTGAATTCGCAGCCATAATGTGTGTGCATCTGGCCCTTACTGAGAGTTCATGGAGCCTGAGGAATGTTTAGACGGAGAAGAAAAATTATTGCATTCAGTAATATGATTTTCAACAATTGACATCTGGTGATGGGAGAGCCTTCAATCTTTTATTTTGTCTCAGGCTGAGCAGCTAAGTCTGGTGTTTAGCTGTCTGTTGTATTGATTTCCAAAACGACAAAGAAATTTCCAAAGCTGTCAAACAAACAGGAGACATTTATGAAATGAAGCTGCATTTCCTTGCAATTTATGATTTCTTCCTCATCAATTATGGATATTTCATTAGCGATTAGTCAGAAACTTGAAGCTAACTTTGGAGTTTGTCATTGAGAGCTTTCATATCCATTTTCTTATAACTCAAGAAATAATATTCCTATAAATAAAGCAAAAGGCTAAGTCTGTAGGCAGATAACGTGGTGCAGAAAATAAAACATAATTTCCAAACATATGCAATTATGAAAAATAGAACAACAAAGCCGGTGATGTTTCAAATTAAGTTCCTAAATGTACATTTCATTTAAGCTTAATAAAATATCACTTATATTGCAGTAATACCATTTAATTATTAAAAAGCCTATCCAACCAGATTAATAACTATGTAAAAGATGCTTGTCTAAATTCTAAATTTTTCCTCCACTCAGCAGTCCCTCATGAAGACTATCCCTCATTTTAGAAAGGATTTTCTTCTGTCCTTCAAAGACCTGCTGTTAACTCATTTTTAACACTGTAAATTATTTACATCAGGAGCTTGGAAACGGCAAAGCAAAATAGAAGAGATGTCACTGATGTGTCATTTTATGTTTATTTTTCACCTACTCTGTCTTACTGGGCTCAGGCGAAATCTTAAGGAAACATCATTCATAACGATCTACAACAGATTGAAGGATGGAAACCAGACTGTGCTGGGACTTGAGTTAGGTAACTTCCCAGACACTGGATGTGTCCTATCCTAAACACTTTCTGCAACAGGTCCACGAGGCAAGCTTGCCCCTATTTTGCAGACAGGGAAAGAGAGGCTCGAAGGAGTGACACAGCCAGTAAGCGGCAGGGCCTGATCTGACCCCACGTGTTCCACCTCACCATTTTGTGCTTTCTTCATTAAATCACGCTGCTAAGACAACTTGTGATAATTACCTTCTATAATTCCCAACACTGCAGTTCATATCAAATGCCACTGCCTTATGATTTGGCTTCCGTTGGATCTTAGCGATCTTAATGCGTGATAACAGTCGTGGTGCCAACCCCCTCCCATGACACACTGTGTGAATATATCTAAATTGATGGTTTTATTAATCAGTGACATGCCTTGAAAATTCAGTCTCACGGGGTAAGAGTTGGGGGACTTGGCAACCAGACAGGATATGCTAGGGAAGTTTCTGTCTGTATTTAAAATATGTTTGTGGTGTTTTTGCTATCTTTGCTGGGGCTGCTTTGGACTCCGGGGGGATTGCAATGCTGGCCTCAGGACATTAGACCATCAGACCTCAGTCACTCAGTGGGATTTGTGTTGGGAGGAAAGCCTGTTTTTATTCCCTGAGATTTCACTGCTTTTTTCATTGAGTTTAGAGGTTTCTTTTAGAGGTTTGGGACCAGAGAGAAGCTTCAGGGAGTCACCTGACCACTGAACCTTGTCTTGGAAGTCAGGAGGAGGAAGCCAGTGGCTCAAAGGCCTGAGAAAGACAAGTCCATTACTGTGATTACCAAAGAGCCCAGGACTCAGAAGGTGGGACATGCCTGAGGGTCCCTCTTGCTCTGTGAACTCAGGACAAGGAGATAAGGGACCTCTGTGGCCAACCCTGTCTATTCCAGAACTTATGAGACATTGAAGGGAACTTGATCCTGAGACCTCCTGTGAAAGCCTCCAGTCTGGTTCTCTGCCTCCAGGGGCAAACCTGGCTCACTGTAGGTCATCAGCATGGGACCTGCCAACCAGAAAACAGTTGTTAATTTCGGGTCATCCATGAAGATTGTGATGCTGTCACTTCCTGGCTGTTGGTCATCATTCCTGAGTGTATAAGGAGGGGGTGGCAATGTGCAACAGCACTGCTTCACCTTTTTCTTTTTAAACTGAGAAGCTTTATTTTTGAGAACAGTTTTAGATATACAAAGTGAGCAGATGGTACAGAGAATTCCCATATCCCTCCTCCACGTCCCCCCATCTTTAACATCTTGCATCAGTATGGTACATTTGTTACAGCAAAGGACCCATCCTGATGCATTATTATGAACTGAAGTCCACAGTTTACACAAAGGTTCACTCATAGTCTATGAGTCTGGAGATGTGCCTAAGGTCATGCATGGACCATTGCAGTATCACACAGAGGAGATTCGCTGCCCCAAACCCCCCTCCCATTCTACAGATCCCTTCCCTGGGCAGTTTCATTATCCTGGAGTTAATTGAAAACCACACCCCTGGAACCAGAAAGTATGAACAAATATCACACTCCCAAAGGGCTATGAACATTCTATGATGGATCTTGGCTAGTAAACAAAAATTGTAATAACAAAGAAAAGAATTATAGGCAGTAAACTGTAAAACAGGGTTGCTGTGGGAGATTCAGTCTTCACCGGGTGAGGTCCCAGCCCAAATCTGAGGCTTTCTTTAATCCCACAAGGTAGATACCATAATTATTCTATTTTACAGATGGGGGAGTGTAGGCACAGAGTTTAAGTAAGTTGAGCCCAAGGATGCAGAGAAAGAGCATGTTGTATCTAGGGTTTGAATCCAAGCTGCCGAGAATTGGTGAATGTTCTCTTAATTTCCATCAGGAAGCAGGAGCTTGCTGCACCATTATTGCTCAATTCACTACAGCCCTCTGGGGCCGGTTAGCTATGGTTCAGGTGTTAAGGTGAGGCCACCAATTCTCAGAGAGGTTAAGCCACCAGCTCTAAGTCACCCAGCAGCACCTCAGCAGAACCACGAGTTTGCCCCCAGGCCTGTCCCATCTGAGGTGCACTCTGTGACCTCTGCCCCAGGGCTGCGTGTCCTCTGAGAAGAGGGGTAGGTGAGGATTTAGCTCCTTTCTTCATCAGCCCAGTGGCCTCTCCAATTGTTCCCCTGGAGCGGGAGGCAGGCAGTTTTTAAGAGAAGCAGCGACAGGAAATTTGGTCTATTGTTTGAAACAAGAGGTGCAAACAAGTCTCCGCTTTGAAGTGCTGAATAACAAATCCCGCGGGGAATGGAAAGGCGAGAAGCTACAAGATTCCTGAGCTGGTGTCAAATGCACAAGGCGGTTTTGGAGGGCAGGAGGGGAAGCGGCGGCCCTCAGAGAAACTGGGGCACGATTTGTTTGAAGAGAACGTGTCTTAAATAGATCAGGCTTCAGAGGACAGCCTGAGGGCCAGGGGGGTCATTTCTCTTTTTTTCTCGAAGGAAGTCTGTTTTTGAAGGAAAACACCACCACGTCTGAAGGGGGGGGGGTGGGAGTTGGGAGGCAAGCTGCTCAACGGGGAAACGCGGAGCAGTTCTCAAAGAAAACACTGCCGAACTCCACCACTGGTCCGCCTTGGTCGGTCATAAAATGCTATCGGATCAACGGAGCTTGTGTGAACTAATCCTACCTCCCACTCACAGGTCTGCATTGCATTCAGGAATGAGAGAGGGTAGGGTACCTGACTGGGAATGACTTGTCATCGCTTTACTGAAGGGCTCGGCGGGGCCTCTGATAGTGAACCCATGCCCCCACCCTCCGGGCCGCACTTGTAGCCAGAAGGGGACAGCTGATCAGATATTCCCCCCAGACGGTCCATTAGACCAGACTCCCCTAAGGTGAAGAAGAACCCGTGGGCAATCAGCGAGGAGAATGCCCAGTGCCGGTTAGGAAAACACACCCCTCTCTCCTGCTGTTCAGCTTGCCAACACTCCCTCTCGGCGGTTGTACTGCAGGGGACTTTTGACTCTCCCGATCGCCTCTCATTTGTAAGCGATGTCTCATTCAAGACCAAGGTCAGGTTATCAATCTTTATTATAGATGCCCCGGACCAGGGTGTCTGGAGCCTTCACTGCCGCAGAGAAATGTCTGGAGACAAAAGCTCCGCGGGGAAGGACTGCTGGCAAGCAGATTGCTCTAAGGTAAGGTGGAGGGATTCCCTCCTGGGCGAGCAATGCCCAGGACTTCCTGAAGAGGGGGGAAGAGAGAGGCCACCCTGTCCCAAGTCACTGACCAGGTTGGGGCCATGGGGGTGGGGGGCAGGGGGGTGATGGGGCAGCTGCAGGTAGGTTGAGGGCCGTGCCATAAGACCAGACATTGGAGAGGTCTCCTTACCTCTCTGATCCTCAGTTTTCTTATATATCAAATGCTCTGTGCCTCACAATCCTGCTGGGAAGATCAGAGATAAAGCTGTATATGTCCTGGGACAGATGGCAGGGGCTCCCTACATAGTAATTGTTGTTATTTGGTGGTTTTACGGACAAAGATGAGTCTTCCAGGCCTGTGACTTTCAGTCTGGCCTTTTCACCCTCAGGACATGAGTAGATAATAGGATATCCTGCATGGCTCTATTCCCAACCTCTTCCAAGAGTTTCCATTAATATGTTTTATTTGGAGGAGGAGAGGCCTGACCTCAGGAGTCCCCAAAGGGGGAAGAAGTTTCCACGGGAGGTGCATGGCTGAGAATGGGGCTGGGTGCCTTGGGCCCTGGTGTTTCAAGAGCAGGGTCTAACCACTATGGCAAAGGACTTGCACGCAGCTGGGGGCTTCCTGGGCTCCCGCTCATCGGATATTATGGACACACCCGATACTCTGTAGGATGGAACCAATTACATGTTTCCAGTGTCTTCTCAGCCAGATTTTCAACTTCCTCCAAGGGTAGAAACTACTGCATTTCATTTGGCTTTCTATACAGCACCTTCCCCCTCCACCTTGCCTTCCCACCTGCCCCCCAGTGAGCATGTGCTCATGTATGTATGCAGAGACACATACTCACACACACACACACACACACACACACACACACACACACACACTCCCCATCAGCTTGGCACAGTTACAGAGCTGAGCCGACTCTAGTTCACATCACACTTGGGAAAGCAGGAAACTTTGCTTCGCTGTCTAGGGTTGTGGTCTCAGTGCTGATTTCTGAAATAAAAGGTCTGGGGGTAAACAGGCCTTTAAGCTAAATATAAGAGGAGTCTTTAGCCAAGGTCAGACCTACTAAAGATTTCATTCTGGCTATAAGTGCTTCTGTTGCCAAAACAGAGAAGGCAGAAGGGTTACAGTGCTCTGTGGCATGAAGGACATAGGTCAGGGAAGTGAAAGGCATTTACTGGTTAGTAAGGACACACGCAGGATGAGTAGGCCACAGGGGCGTTTCTGTCTCCCTCTGGGATATCTTCCCATGATGCTCATCCATCTTATGGGGGAGGAGCAGAGAACTCCCTCCGGATTCAAACTGGTATACAGGCCCTCGATAAATATTTTTTGGAAGAATAGATACATTAAAGCATCTATTGCTTCAAAAAGCCATTTGGGAGGGGGCGGCTGAGATCATGTTATTAAAAGGTCAGAAAATGGAGCAGGCGCTTGCCAAGCTGGTTGAGAAACCCAGCCCCCTCCTCAAACAGCTTTAGGTGCTCTGAACCTCAGTCTGCTTGCCTGTGAAATGGTATATCAGCGCAAGAGTGGAGAAGCAAAGTTAGGGTAGCTGGAGGTTAATTCACTTGAATGATATTAGGCAGTGACTCACTTTCATGGGGTGCTTATTACTCTAGGCAGGTAGAACTCCCAGCATTTTATGTAATTTTTCTGATTTCATGCTCAAGGCACACAATGAGGCATGCATCTCTCTTGTGGAAACTGAGACTCGGCTACGTTAAATGATAATGTTCAAGGTCAAACCGTTTTTTACTAGAATTTGACTCTGTGGTGGCTCGCTTCAACGCCAAGTGCCTCTCCTTAGCCCTGCTGCTTAAATGTTGACTGATAAGGCAAGAGTCTTTTTGACCGGGTCGGTTGGAAAGGGGTGCTCAAGCGGGGATGTGTTGTTGGCCGTTGGCAGGACCAGCACGTGGTTGGCGGTACTGTGGCCCATCATTCAAAATGGCGGACTCCCCACTTGCCCCATCTGGCAGCCTTAAAGATGCTCGCCTGCTCTCCACCTCCTGGGCTCCCACCTACACAGCACAGCTCACTGTTTGTCTTTGCGTGGGTTTAGTTTGCGTGACATGGTGCATGCTTTTCCTGGCCCCAGACATCCTCCATCTTTCTTGCCACCCATTCCCTTCCACCCTATGCAACACCCCAACGTCTCTGAAGTCTCTAGCTCATCAAAACTCAGAAGGCATCTCCAGTGCTATGGGGGCGCCTGTCTGGTTTGTCGGTAGAGCAGGCGACTCTTGATCTTGGAGTCATGAGTTTGAGCCCCACTTGGGGTTTAAGTAGAACTTACTTAAAAAAAAAAAAAAAACCAAACTTATGGCATGTATTAGCATTTCGGTTTCTTTTCTGGATACTGTTTGTCTTCTGCTTCAGTCAAATCGTTACTTTTTTTTTCCATGTTGAAAAAAATGGTTATTTTTTTTACTATTGTTATGGACCTGTTGCCAACAAAATTGTAAGCTTTGAAGGGCTGGGACCTTGTCTGTGCTTCTGTGTTTCTTTCTAGTGTCTGACACAGCACTTGGCTCAACAGATAGTGTTTGGTGATTAGACAGTGAATGTTCCAGCATTATTGTTGACATCCTTATCTGCCCCCAAACCAACTTTTGGAAAGAACACAAGGAGCCCACACAGCCAGGGGTTTGGCATTTGGCAACTGTATCCGTTGTGTCTTCTGCCACTGACCGTAATGACTTCAGTTTTTCTCGAAGGCCTTTGTATTTTATATTCACTTCAATTAGTATTAATAGAACAACACTTTGTACCTTTATGGCATCTTTTGTTGCAGAGCTCAAAAGCATTTTACAAGAAAGTATTAATTATTCCTACTTTACAGGCAGGAAACCTGAGGCAAAGTCAGTGACTCAGTGGCAAAATTAGGACATGATTTTCCCTCTGTTTTCAATTGTCTATTTTAATCACTAGGTCACACTACCCCTTCTGGTTAGAGTTAAATTACTGTTTAAAAAAAAAAATGCCCTATCAGCCTTTCTTGCTGTCCTTATTTTGAATAATAGTCACTGTTTTCCTGTATTATAAAGATAGCATATGCTCGTGTAGAAATTATTCAAAATACAAAGATGTTAAGGAAGCTAACACTTACCCATTAAGTCATTGTCCAGAGACATGCACGGTTAACAATATTTCTCTATGGCATTTTTTATGAATACAGAATAACTGTTCTTTGCAGCTGGACTCACACTATGGCTTGTTTTCCTCTTAGAGAATAAACATTTTCTCGTGTTGTTACATATTTTACAAACATAACTTTTAATGGCTGCACACTATTTCATCCTTTATGTGTTATTGGACATTTCTGTGTTGTAGGATACTTAGGTCCCTTCATTTGGTTTTATTTTTGTGTTTTTGTGCTTTTGTGTGTTTTTAAAAATTTATTTGTTGGTTGGTTGGGTTTGCTTGTTTTGTTACCATAAATACTCCTGTGCTGAAAATATTTGCATTTCATCCTTTTGACATTTTTACTTTTTGTATTATATATGCACATGCATGAGCATATTTTAATTAGAGGAAATGGTTGCTAGATTAGAGACCTGTTCTCTTGGCTTCTTTTTTCTATCTCACACACAAACAACATTTTGACATCCTATGAGATTCTGCTAGCTACTTAAACCTCTAAAGATATCATAATACAGAGTCTCAAAAACTGACACGAGATCCAATATTTAGTGTTAATGGAGCTTGAGGGAATGAGAAAAGTTTTTTACTTACTGCTAGAAATAGCAGCTTCCCTATTTTCCAATAGAACAAGCTTTCAGGATCTTCCAAACCACAGTTCCCTGGGAAAAAAAATATAATATCCAATCCAACAGTGCTCATGACAAAAGAAAAATCTAATTACATTTCATGAAAACAAATCTTCATTCAACTCCAACCATATAACTGCAGAGATGTGTCATAAATGATCTTGTAGAGAAACAAAACAATACTTTGTTTCATGTTGTAAATGCAATTTTTAAAAAAGCATGTCTCTATATGTCCTGGCACTAGGCACATAGTTGTGTGTTTAAAATATCAGATAGCAAACTGATATTGTAAGAGCAATATTAATAATGAAAGGTCAATATAAATAGAATACATATGGCTCATGGCTCCCAGGAGGAAAGAAAAGGAATTAATATAAGGTCTTAGCACAGCATATGAACTTTACATTAAACAAGATAATAATAATATTTATACAGTACTTTGCAAGCCCTTTCAAACTACTGTCGACGTACACTAATTTCTAATGATTCAGCAATGACATCAGTGAGAGTCATATAGGGAAGGCGTTTATTTCTATAGTGTATAAGAGATACATAATATGCCATTAACATGAACATCTCATGATGAGGAAGAGGTAAAAAGGGAAATGAGATGTGATATTCTAAATCTTTTTTTTTTTTTAAGATTTTATTTATTTGACAGAGAGAAACACAGCCAGAGAGGGAACACAAGCAGGGGGAGTGAGAGAGGGAGAAGCAGGCTTCCCACCTAGCAGGGAGCCCGATGTGGGACTCGATCCCGGGTCTCCGGGATCATGACCTGAGCCGAAGGCAGTCGCTTCACCAACTGAGCCACCCAAGTGCCCCGTGATAGTCTAATAAATTCAAAAGCTCAAGAAAATTTGTATTAGAATAGAAGTTCGGTAAAAAAAAGACTCTGGGGCACCTGGGTGGCTCAGTTGGTTAAGCGATTGCTTTCGGCTCAGGTCATGATCCTGGACACCCTGGATGGAGTCCCACATTGGGATTCCTGCTTGGCAGGAAGCCTGCTTCTCCCTCTCTCAGTCTCTCTGCTTGTGTTCCCTCTCTAGCTCTGTTTCTCTCTGTCAAATAAATAAATGAAGTCTTTAAAAAAAAAAAAAAAGAGAGACTCTGGCGGGGGAGGGAGTGTGGCTGGTGAGGTGGGATTGGGGGAAATTCTTGAGTGATGAGAAGCCCCAGATTCCCCCTTGGGGCTTGGGAGTCCCAGAACAGTGAGCAGTTGAGTCCCTGAAGCTAGATGTATTTTCCAAGTGTAAGACTGAGCTCCATCCAAAAGATCCAGATACAAGTTTCTCGTTTCAGCGCGAGGAGAGCAGAATGTAATCATTAGAGGTGCAGAAAGACACCTAGAGCTAGTAGCATCAACATATGCTGTCCAGAAGTGGAAGGCAAAGTTAAATGGTGGGCCAGAAATTAAGCCTTTGAAGATTTCTAAAAGGTCTTGGAGATGGAAAGATGCTGTCACCAGACAGAGGCTGATAGGGGTGGTGAAGAAGAGAGCCTACCGCTTAGAAATGATTATAGTTTGCTCTTACAAGTTTGGCAGGTTCTTGGTACAATTATATAACTACACACACATTTGGCGGATAGAGATGAATTATGTACCTATGCACGTAATTGCATGTACCAAAATGTGTACTTTTATTTGGTGGGTATTTACACAGTACAGTGAATAGTGTACTTAGAAATAATTAACATAAAGTATTATTTAAAAAACAAAACAATTAAAAGGAGTTGGGTTTTCTTGAACTTCCCCCCTCCAAAAAAAAAAAAAAAAAGAATCTGTAATCTTCCTTCTATTTATTCCATTAGTTCATGCCAAATTGTTCTGGAAGGCAGTCGTCAAAGACAAAAGGAAGACAAAGTAATTTCCTTCTGTTATTCATACTCTTTTGATTTAAGGAAAAGGCCTCTTCAAATTTAAAGTGTCTCAAAACTTCTGTCTGGCCTTAGATATTCCTAAATTTAAAACATTTCCACATTCAATCAACTTGAATGAATACCTTGATATAATTTTCAATTTCTATCATTGTGGAATTGAGATTCTCTTGTGACTTACTAGGAGTATGGTTCATTTTTACCCACGTACCACAAAGTAATCATGTGTTTGTTTATGAATAAATTATAATATAAACATTTAGCATCACGTTTTGTCTCTGCTTATCTGAAATATTTCTTGTTGAACACCATTCAAAACCAGTTCTAATTTGGGTGCAAAAATGTTCAGAAAGTGAAAGTTTCAGAATGAATTTCTTTAGTTATCATTTCACATGGGATATCACATGGGATAGATGATCTTTGAATTTTTTCATTGTTCATGGACTTTAGATCATTTTCCAGCTTTTTCTGGAGATAAAGTGTCCAGGTGAAATTTTGTTTTATGAGTCCATTATAAATAAGATCTCAGCGCATGACTCTTTAGAGAGCGATAGAGTATTGCTTTTTTTTTTTTTTAATATAATGCTCTACATTGTGAGACATTTTTCAGTTTGGAAGAATTTCTTGATGGTTAATTCCTTAAAAAATTAGGTTAAGTGTATCAGAACAATTACTAACCTAGAATCTTTAGAAAACAAGGCAATGAATTTTCCTTTCTTAGGGGCTGTGAAAGAGGACCAGTTTAATCATCATCAATCCATATGGTATTTTAGAGAATTTGCTGATTTTCACCTTAGGGTTTAATCAACTATGTATAGATATCAAGAGATAGGAGGGGCCACTGATGCCAGGAGAGTAGAAGTATGTAAATTTCTAAAAGTGCTTTACAATTTTCTGTAATTTATATTCATCAGTATTATCACAACCCCAAGAGAGCCACTGTATTTTTCTGAGGCAAAACAAAATGGGTCAGAAAAGAAATTTAGGAATTCTGGACTCAGATCTTAGTTGTTAGTTGCCTTATTTGGTGCTGAGCTGTATTTCATTTAAAGGTGTCAGGAATAAACATAGTTTTGGTTACTCCCTCCTCTCTCCTCCCCCATTTGGTTACTTGGGGCTTGATTTTTGAAAGCTAAGAATGGAGAATTAGTCACAAACTCGGGAACTGTGAGCTTTCTTTTCCTAAAGGGAGAGCCTGAACGTCAAAAAGTGAAAAGAATGCCTCTGGATTGTTTTCCTTGTGCTCCACTGTAAGAAAATAACTTTTAGTCAAGATACTTCTTCCTGTTGGGCCAGTTTTCTTGCTAACCAACTTTCTCTCATACTTTGCTCTAGGGGGTTCTAGCCATCATCTTACTGTCTTTGTGGGTCCTCATAGAGGTCTAAGTCCTAAAGCCTGTCCATCTTCTGAATATTTTATACAGAATACAGCTTTGTAGATCTACTGTTTGGATGTCAGCAAGTCCTAACCTACAATGGTGATACAAAGTCAAGCTGAAAAAAATAATGAAGAAAATAGTCTTTAGAAATAGACATACTTTGTTCTGATCCTACATCTACACTCAAGAAAAATTAAATGTACTTTTATAGGTCGCTGCTGGTTACTTCACTCTGCTAAGATAATTCTTGATCAGTGGTTTATTTTGAATATGCCATTTTAAAGTGGTAACATTTTGTGGTGCTGGCAGAGTTATTCTGACCCCTCTCCTCCTCCCACTACCCCCCAGGACAGCAAGAAGCCTCCTATAACACAAAACTTTGGTAGAAGACATCTAAATGTTATTTAAATAGAGCTTGACATATTGGCCAGTGTATTTATTGTTTCTTTACTAAGTCAAGTTAGCATGCAAATAATGTAAATATAACCAGAAATGTAACAAGGGTATCTAATACTCATCAAATTTATTTCTTAAATATTGCAATGGATTCAGAACCATGAATTCCAACCAGATGTACTTCTGGAGTATTACATAGGTCATAGACATTTCACTTTTTTTTGGTGCAAACCCACGGGATCGACACGATAATTAGATTGAGAACATCTGCACCAAATCCAAACAATTTCCCTGATCCTTCCTTGAGCTTTCCCCACGGGAGTTTTTTTTTTATATTTCTTTAAGCCTTTGCACATTTTATTTGTCTAGCCACCTTTAGGGCAATTCCGAGGTCTCGCCTGCCTGCCATCGCACAAATAGGAGGGGAACGCAGACGTATCCCCAAGAGTGGGATATAGTGGGGGCAGGGGGAGGAATCGTTAGATGTGGCACTCGTCGGGACATGACTCCCCAGAGGTGGCAGTACAGTTTTCCGCTCGGGGCCTGGCTCCGGGACAGGGCGTGGCCAGGCGCGGGGCGCGCGGGTGGGCACGTGCGCGGGGACCCGAGGACGCAAGTGTCGGGTTGCCGCTGCCCTCTACTGGGCGGCGTGGTCGGAGCTGCAGCGCGGACGCCAGCCGACTGCGCGCCGGCTCCGGCGCCCCACTCCGAGGCGGTCCTCGGCGTTCCCGAAGTCCCACTGCCCTGCCCCGCGTCACAGCATCTGGGGACAAGGCTCGCGGGGCCCGCGCCCCGCGCCCGCGTGCTCCCACCCACCTGCTTCCTGCCCCTCCTGCAAGTCGGAGCCTAGACCGGGACGCCGAGGGAACCCCCCGGTTGACCTCGGGAACTGCGCGTTGACAACGCTGAGGCCCTTGGTCGGCAGCGCGAGACCTGGGGCACATGTGTTCTCCAAATCTTGTGGACTTTCATTTCCAGGCCCTTCAATCAAAAACGCTTAATTCACCCCCACGGATCAGCGCTAAGCCCTCGAACTCAGTTGAAAGCAGTTATATCCCACTTACATGTTTTATTTTTGTATTCCATACAAATTTTATTTACATATAACTTTGGAGATTAAGGAATTTGGGGGCTTGTTTTAATTAATTACACGTCAAGTGAAGTGCGGGAGAGTGCAAGTACAGTATTCATCCTGGAAAGTCAAACTCACACGTGTGTATAATCAATTAAAGATGACGATCACAAAACGTGTGCTTTTGCCAGGTTTCTGCGAAAAAAGAAATCAAAAGCGAATTGACTCTTCGGTTTAATTTTAGCGTTTCTGTAAATCAGGGACCATGCTCTCTGTTTTGAGTGCACCTACTCTTTCCAAGTTTCTGCACCAGAAGGAGTGAAAACCGGAGTCTGAACTACAGGAAGTTTCCAGGGTTGTTCCGCTGAAGCTTGCGGGGGGGATACACAACAGTGCTCCAAGACTTTTCCTGTCTTGGCCTAAGCGGGCGCGGCTCGGGCCGGTGGGGGCCGCTCGGACCCCTCGCCACTGGGATTCTGGTGCACCTGGGTGCGTCGCGGGGACCACGCTGCCACCGTTCTGGGCGTTAACGTGTGCAGCGACAGGGGGGTCAGGGCTGGTTTCACCCCAACTCCACTGCCCCCAACTTGAAACGCTGTCCCCGGCAGGCTCGGCCTGAGGCCGGCGGGGGCCCAGGGCGGTGGGTGTGCGGCAGCCGCGGGCCCGCGCGCCTCGCACACGCGCAGCCGCGGTGGGCCGTGTCGGCGCGGGGTCGGGGCTCCGGCAGGTGGTCGCGGCGGCTCCGCGCGCTCGGGACCCGCGGGAAGGCGAGCGAAAGCGGCGCGGCTCCAGCGCCCGCCTAGACACGGCCGAAAGCCCCCGACTGAGGGCCACGGAGGGGCTGCGTACGGTGGTCGCCCCCGACCTCCGCGACCCCCGGGTGCCCGAAGCACCTCCCAGGTGAGCCGGGCCCTGGGCCTCCCTTGGGGGCCCGGACGCCCCTCCCGCCGCCCTCCAGCGCCCCCTCGGGGCCGGGCCGGCGGCCGCCGCCCGCTGGGGCCGGGGGGCCCGGGAGGGGCGGGGGTCGCGGGCCGGGCGCCGGGCGCGGGAGGGGAGGGGGCAGGGGCCGCACGCGCCAGGCCCCGCGGCGGCCGCCGCGCCCTCGGGCTCCGACTCCGACTCCGGCTCGGGCTCGCCATGGCTGCGGCGGCGCCGTGAGGAGGAGTCCGCGTCCTCCGTGGCGGCGGCGGCGGCCGGCTCCAGGCCGGGTTTTGGCGCCGCCCGCCTGCTGCCTCCTGGCGGCTCCTGAACTCCAGCCCCCTCTCTATCAGCCTCTCACTCCGTCTCAATATGTCTCAAGATGGCGGCCAATGTGGGATCGATGTTTCAATATTGGAAGCGCTTTGATTTACAGCAGCTGCAGGTCAGGCTTCTGCTCGCTCGGCCTCTCGCCCGGGGGTGGGGGCTGCGGGCGGTCGCGGCCTCCCCCGGGGCCCCGGGCTGCCCGGCCGCCGGGGGGCCGCGGCGGCGGGGAGGAGGGGGGTGCCGGGGAAAGCGGGGCCGAGTCGGGGACAAGTCCCTCTCGCTCCCCGGCCCCCATTGATAACTCGCTTGATCAGAAATTGATCCTCTTTGTTCAATTCATCGATCAGCCCAAGATGGCGCCGGGAGCCGCCGCCGCCACCGCTGCCCCCGGTGTCGGCCCCCACCCCGGGCGCCCCCCCGGCCCTGCGCCGCCGCCACCGCCGCCGCCGCCGCCGCGGGACCGGGGAGGGGGCGGCCCCGGCGGCCCGCGGGGTGCGCGCGCGAGCGGGGAGCGGGCGGCTGCGGGCGGCGGCGGCGGCGGCGGCGGGGCGCTACGCCGGGAGGGGGCTGCGGCCCGGCGGCGGCGCCCGGCCGCGCGCCCCGCGCCCCCGGCCCGCCGTATTCCCGGGGAAAGTTTGTGGGGAGTTGCTGTGGGGGGTGAAGCGCCTGCCTCTCCAGGAGGAGCCGCCGCCGCCACTGCCGCCGGCGCGGCGGAGCTGGGGCTGGTGGCGCTGTGGTGCCGCCGGCTCGGGGGAGGGTCAGAGCGGCCACCGGCGGCGGCGGCGGCGGCGGCGCGGCCCGGCTCCGGCCAGGCTGGCGGGTGGCCGGGCGGGCGTCCGGGCGTCCGCGCGCCCCGGCCCCGGCCGGCCCGGCCCCGGCCGCCGCGCTAGGCTGTCAGCGGGCGTGAGCTGCGCTGCGGCTCCCACACCCGGCGTTGGGCTCCCCGAGCGGACCCGGGGGTTTGTTTACGTCCGGGCGGCCGCCCCGGGGCCACCCGCAGCCGCCCCGCTCTTTTGTGTGCCTGCACGAGTGGCGCGGAACGGCCCATCCGCGGCCGGAGACCCCGGTAGGGGTGCTTGGGGGAAACTTGCGAGGGGGCGGCGGGCGCCTAGCGCGCGGAGCCGGTGGGTCGGGCGCCCGGCAGGAGCGGGTGCGGACGGAGGGCAGCAACTTTGCCCGAGCGCAGGCCCCGCGCTGCTCCCGGGTCTGCAGGGGTGGGGAACGCTTCCTCCCCGCCCCCTGTCCGGGCGGCTCTAGCCCCGAGCCCAGAGGCTCCCGCGGGCCCCCAGTAACCCGCTCGTTCCACTCTGGCCTTCTTCTCGGGGGCCCTGCCCCCCCACCTCCACCAGGGTCCGCGGGCGCAATGGAGCGCGCCGCGGGTCCTCTCCGAAATGTCTTCTCCAGTCGGGTTCTAGAAAGCAAAACCGCGGGGGCCCCCCTCGAATGTGGCGTGCCGGGCCACCGTCCGCGCGCGGAGCCCGGGGCGCCGTGGGGGGATCATGCGGGGGCTCCCCGTCCGGCGCCTGTGCCGCCGCGGTGCCCAGGGGGCGCGTTCCTGCCTGCTACCCCCCACTCAGAGGAACCGCGCACCCTCGGGGTTCGCCCCGAATCTGCGGGCTCCGCGCTCGCGGCGCCTGGACAGCCCCGGGACTCTGCCAGGTGGATGTTGTGCGTAGCTGGAGCCAAGTTAAAGGTGAGCGGCGTGTGGGCCAGAAGCCCAGGGAGCGCTGCGAGGGTGCGGGAGGGGAGGTTGGTCTGCCGCTCGCCGGGGCCCTGGGCCGTCTGGTGCTCCGGGGGTTGCCCAGCGTCCCTTAGGGACGGTTGCAGCGCCCAGCTCTGAGGGGTGCGGGAAGGTAAACTTGACCCAACTTTCCTAACCCGGAGGACCGGTGATAGTGACCTACGATACTTTTAGGAGGGAAGCAAATGAACTCCAGATGCAGCCTCGTATAAAATGAAGCAGATTGGATTAAAACATATAAATGGAGTCTGACAACTTTAATTGTATATGCTTGTTTTTTGTTCCTGCCTACTTGAGAACGATGAAGCAGACTCATAGTCGTTATGAAATTTCTTCAAATTTCTCTCTCAACTAGGAAGACTATGTGAAATATGTATTTCCGATAAGATTAAAACTTAAAGGAGTTTGAGTATTTATTGACTAAAATAGATTACTCCAAAGTGTCTATTGTGTAAATTAGATTCCTGAATGTAATGAACACAGCCGAATGGCATTTTTGATAAATTGGTCTACCCTGTTTTAGTAAAAATAGCTCCCTTTTACCATAATTTAATTCCTGTGCTTACTGTAAAACCCGTTGTGGAGTTTTGAAGAGACAAACCTTAATTTTTTTTCTTGTCTTCCTAAATGGCCATTTAGCTGAATATCAGTGAAGTTTATTTTTTTAAGTGTCTTGGCAAAACTCCATGGGAGATGGATTTGGTTTCCAGAGAGGTATTAGATTTTATGAAACCTTTGATACCCCGACCCTCCCCCCCATTAGGGAGAATGTTTAACTGTAACTACAGGATTGGGTTGGAAGTTTCCTTGTCAGTTTCTGTGAATGAACTTTAAAGTTTGATCTTGAAAAAGCAAATTATGGGAGTGAGCATAATTATCATTCTCTCTACTGGAACACCCCTTGGCTTTCGGTGTTAGATAAAGATTTGGTGGTAGATGGGTCTCTGTTGCTGCTCCATTGCAGGTCTGAGAAACTTCATTTGGCTATGGAATGCCAGAGTTCGAGGATAAGGCTAACCTGATTCTTCCTTTGGGTCCTGAAGAGGCCTTTTGAGTTGGTGTCCAGTTTAACGTCATCTCTGTTCCCACAGACAGTAAGTGAGACAAGGAGACTGCAGTTTGAGAAGAGAGAATTCATTAGTTTCAGCCTCTTCTTGTCTTTCCAGAACCCCTGACCCAGAGATCGGATGGCCTGTAGAGCCCAGTGCGGGCTGTGGCACTGCCACCTGAGGGTAAAGAGGCCGGGTCTCAGTCTAGCTGAGACCCATGTTGGAGATTTGTGTGGGTTTGCTGGAGACAAGACAGCTGTACCCCTCCCAACGCTCTGCTAGGCTGCAGTGAGCCAGGCCCGAGTTCTTGTCCCTTGGCTTGGTCTTGAAGCTGCCTTGGGGTGTGAACTGAGTGCCCAGGGAGAGAGCTTCTGAGATTGAGCTCTATTTCGTTTCCTTTTTAGTCCCAAAGGCTTGTGGTATGGAAGAGTCAGTGCTTTGGTGCTGCTAAGACTAGTTGGACAAGTTTTTTATCCTATCCTAGACTTGTAAAACCGGGCTTTTTGTGGGGGGGGGGGGGACAAGAAAACACCATTGTATAAATTTGCCTTTTGAATACATGTTTGAAAAGAGGACACTTTGTAAAACAAGCTCATGTAACTCTGTGTGAACGAAGCTTTTGGGGACGGAGCCTGCCAATGACTGGCTTCCCTTTGGGGCGTTATCCTGATATGATGACTAGTGCTCCCCTTTAAGGAGTCTCTGCAAAAGTAACCTTGAAACATTTTCCTCTTTTTCAAAATCAGGAAATATTTCCAGTTTTGCCGAAAGCCTTTCTCTCTAATAGGTTTTAGTTTGTGTTTTCCTGTCATGGCAGTATTCCCTAGAAGTATATTATTTTGATTACAGTATGTATCCCATTCACTACCTTTTAAAAAATATCCAGGAAACAAATCATCAAGGAGTTCTGCACAGCTGCTGTCTTTGTTTTATTGGTTCTTTTAATATTGGTGTCTTTGAGATTGGGTGTGGGAGGGGGTCATTGTCAGTGGATTAAAGGTTTTTTCCTCTGTGTGAAACTATGTAGTTTTTCTTCTCTTTTCCCTTTTCTTTTCTTTTCCTTCCTTTTCTTTTCTTTTTTTTAAAGGTGCAGGGCAGTGAAGGGATGGGGTTATGCAAGAGCTCCCTGTCCAGTTGGGTCTGTCGAGGCCCCCTTTGCCTCCTTCCCCACTTTCACGTAGCTCTTGCCCGGAGTTAGCTACATGAGCAAGTTAGAAGGGCAAGGGGACCAATTGCCAATCCCCTCAGGAATTATTCTCTCCTAATCTATTGAGCTAACCTTAAAAATGCTATCTGGGGAGCCGATGGAGCCTGAGACCTTTAGTGGCTGTTGAAAAAGTCTCTAGCTCTGTTGTATACAATTAAAACAGACCCTGCGGAAGGGATAATAGTCTGTGCTCCCTGACCAGCAGCCCCCGCTCCCGGCTCCACCTGTAGCGGTCAGCAGTCAAAACTGCTCCCGAGGCTGTGCTCCGTCTGTCTTAGGAGACAAAACAGGCTCGAAGTAGAAAATCTATATTCGTTTCAGCTCATTTCTAAAGCACAAGGAACATCCTTAGTGAAACGAAGGAAGGACAAATTTGTTAGAGGGAAGCGGGCACATTTTTTAAAAAGAAATTTATCATGTGAAAAATGCTGACAATAGCTAGGCCAGATTCCTCCTGTGCTCGGTTTTACAGGTTTATGCATTTGGCGTCATGTAAATTTCACATACTTGAAAAGGCAGGTGTATCTGATGGCCTGTACCACACACTTGACCTTCAAATTACTATATATATAGGATCATATCTTATTTTAGGAATTACTTAAAAACCGATTTATAGTTCAGTTAACATATAAAAGTGTAGATGTGTAATTGCTTTTCCTGTGAAAGGTCTGATTTTTACGTGTAATTGTCAAAGATAGAAGTTGGTTATCTTGATCTATTGTTTTGTCTGAAGCTCCGCATTATGGCTGCAGACAGATAGTTTTGGTTTCAGCTGAAATTCCCTTGCCTCTGATTGTTTAAACCAGACCCTTAATCTTATTTTAACATACTTAAAACGTTAAAAAAACCCGGAAGAATTGTTTTGTATAAGTAGCAAGTAAATGTAGTTTAAACACTCAAGCAATTCTGGTATCTAATTGGAAACAGGTGGAATTCTTGGAATCCTGTGTTTGAATCTTATTATAGCAAAGCACAGAGACACTTTTTACTTCTGGCCATTTGTTTCGTTGGAGCTATTTGAAGAGGGGCCGTGACCTCTCATTGTGCTCATTGCTGTTTACCTGGACGTTCCACTCATGCTGAGCATTTTAGGAACTAGATGTGTCTGGATACCCAAGAGAACAGTGCATGTGCAGATCATGGAGTGAAAAAGGGA
The DNA here is from genome assembly GCA_004023965.1 of Spilogale gracilis. Taxonomy (NCBI): domain Eukaryota; kingdom Metazoa; phylum Chordata; class Mammalia; order Carnivora; family Mephitidae; genus Spilogale; species Spilogale gracilis. The sequence goes on from PITA01003356.1 coordinate 19,620, forward strand.
AGTTTAATGGCATAATTAGACGAGTGATTTAAATCTACATTATATAGCGTTTATGACAGAGTTGTGAATTCACTTGAGATTTCTGATTTAATAAAGATTTATTGACATGAGCATTTGGATAAATTTTATTACACCCTGATAATGATTTAGATTTCAGGGAGAAATTGCTTTTCCTAAAAACTCTACATTTAGGGGTATAAACTCACATAGCATCCCCCCTCCCCCCAAAAAAACCCCCAAACAAACCACCAAACTGAGTTGGTTTCAACAAATGTCAGTGTTGGGGCTCTCTGAATTATCTCGGCCATTTTTCCTAGTCTAGTGTTTAAAGCCAGCTGAATAGTCCTGGTTTGCTGTATGTTTAAGAAGCAGTTTTTGGTTGGTGTTTAGGTATTGATTTTATTGAAGAGGACAGCTAAGATTTGTATTACTCTGTTGTTCCTGTCACAGTTTTGGATTTGCTGAGCTGTAATCAGTCCTCATTTCAGCTGTCTTCTGAGAAAGTGGGTCTTTGGCTAGGTGGGAGGTGTCTCTGCAGGAAGAGACCTGGGATTAAGGGGGGGGACCTTCACTGGCCCCATAACAGAAATGGCTTTGAAGCACCTTCGGTTTTTAAAAAGTACACGTGCTATCCTGTTCACATGATATGTCACAGAAAACATAATGAGGGCAAACGGGTTTCTGAAAGACATCTAATTTGTTGCAAAACCCATCAAGGACCTTTCCTTCGAAAAGCAAACAACTCTAATAAAAATAATTCTCATTCTTGCTGTAATTAAATTCAGAGGATGATGTTAGTGCACGAAATAAATCTTATCATTTTCTTCATTTGAATCTGAAGGCTCTTCCTTGCTGCAGGAGGCCGAGGGCAGTTGGCAGAGTTTTTGTGTTTATTAGAGCCCTGGGCCATGGGCAGCCCAGAAAGTTCCTCAGATGTGGTTGGTATGATTCCTACCTAGAGAGACCACCCCCTCCCCCACAGGTGACTGGAGAAGGAGGGAGGTTGGGATTATTCATTCCTCCCAGGAATTTACCCAGCACCACAAAGCAACTAGGAAAAACAGCCAGGTAGGAGATTCACATGTAACTGAATAGATTCTGCTTCCTTTCATTGAAGTACTTGTGAAAATGAGTTGGCCCACACTTTTATAAAACCCAAGAGACCACAGTGGGGCCCACTCAGCTGACAGTTGAAACCCTCAGTGCTTTCGACTGTGATTTATGAAGTTAATGTTGGAAGAAATTACCGGAACTTACTCTGAAGCTTGTGCTATCTTAGCATTATCCTGGGCATACCAGCATGGGGCTTGTTTTCTTAAAGACATCTTTGTATTTGGCTGTGTTTATTCAATAAGTTAAAGGAGTTAACGTTTTTTAAAAAGTTATGTATGGTTGCGAGGTGTTCCGAGTTTGGTTAAGGAAAAAACAAATTGACAAATGAGCTCTTTCTTAAGTGAACATTGCGAAATTGCAAGAAATGGAATGCCATTCTGACTGTCATTAAGATTTTATTTGGGTGTTGACAGCTTTTTGCTAAATGTAAGACGTTCGGATTCTGTCCACTTAGCTGGGAAAAAAACAAAAAACAAAAATGCCAACTAGCTGAAAAGCTTGTTCCCAGTTTCCTCCTAAAAGTCTCTCTTACCTTGGTTCTTTCCCCTCAGCACATTTTAAATATTTTATTTTCTCATATAGTTTTATGTTCTTAAGACCAAGAAGAATGGGAAGTCCTTCCATTTAGGCATCTTGGTTCCACTGATTGATTATTTATTTATTTATAAAGATTTTATTTATTTACTTGATAGAAACACAGCTAGAGAAGGAACACAAGCAGGGGGAGTGAGGGAGAAGCAGGCTTCTCGCTGAGCAGGGAGCCCAGTGCGGGGCTCGATCCTGGGACTCAGGGATCAGGACCCCCGGCCAAAGGCAGATGCCTAAGGACTGAGCCACCCAGGCGCCCCCCCCCCCCCCCGTTGATATTTTAGACCTATGAGCGAGCATCTTTGGTTGCCAGCTTCCCTCCTGGTTTTAGGGAAGAAATCGCTATTTAGGTCAGAATAGCTTGATGAATGCTAATAATACCACAGGTAAATCCTTGCCTTCAAGAACCTGAAGCTGCGCGCAAGAGCAAGGTCTGTGGGCCATGGGTAAGGAAGGGCCTCAAAGGCTCCGCTCTCAGCCGGGGCGCTGCCAGCCCCGGAGCCTGCTGTCACCACTGCCTGCCATTTCTTGCCCCTTGTCTGAGCTCTGGCCCTGCCAAGCCTGTCTCCTCCTGTGTTGTGACAACTGTTGTTTTTGTATTTTTTTTTCTTTGTAAGTATTTGTGGAGCTCCATTATTTTGAGATTCTTGGAAGAAAGATACTATGTAAATGAAAATTAAAAATAAAATTCTTGCTGGAGGGAATTGTGCATTTAATTTTTCTGATTAGGTTTGGAAAAGACTTCTTTTTCTTACCCTGAAAATAGGAACATTCTGTTGCTCCTATCACCATTTTTGCTTCATTCTGAAAGGTATGGCAGATAATGGTGAAACATGTCCTTTTATTTTCTGTTTTTCACTATGGTAGTTGACCTAGAACTTGAACGATTCTGTGTACAGTGAATTATTTCTGTTTCACATTGTTCTGCTCTGCCCTCGCTGAGTGTGCAGGTAGCAACTGCCCTAGAACACAGACCTTTTAAAGGGGGAAAGATTTTGAGTCACCAAACACACAGAAATGACAACTAAAATTATGAGTGGCCCCACAAATCAATTCCCAACTTTCCTTCTTGTTCATACTGCAGAGACGTTTTAAGTTGTATGATTTGGAAACAAAACTGACTTCAGGAGCATTTGTGGAAATATTTAATTCACTGGAATTGCTTTATTCCAGCTGTGCCTCAGTTTCTTGCTTACATAATATCATATGCTGTCACAGCATTCAGCTGGAGGGGGCAAGGTCCGATTTGGGGTCATGCTTCTGTTCTGTGGGCACATGGGAGACCTGGGAGCCCGATGGGAAGCCCGGGCTGCTGCAAGGTACCCATCCAGGTGACTTGGTCCACTACAGATCCCACAGTGGCACGTGAGCTTGGGGCCAGTGAGCGCCAAGGGCCTGGAGAGCAGTGCTAAGCAATTAGAAAGTTGTACCGGAGCTGGTCACCTTGGCAGGGTTGGGGTGGCGGGGGGTGCTCCACCATCTCACCTCTTCCTGCTCACATTTGTGAGCATTGACTTGGGATTGGGAGAGGAAGGGTATTGCCAGTTGTGGCTTAAATGTCATTGCCAAGGGAGTGAGAAGTGGTTTGCGATTGTTTTATTTTGCTCCGTGTTGGTATGCAATTATGTTGTCACTTTACGATGCACCAATAGTTTAATAAATGTGTTTTGTGTGTGTGCGCGCGTGCTCGCAAACAGTTTTGGGGGCTGCTTGTTGTATGCAAAAGCCAGATCTTTCTAGCACACGATAGCTGAGCTGAGTGTATAGCCTTTTACTTGTTTCAAAAGCGTCTGTTGGAAACAGGTCACAATCCATTATAGATGTGGCTGCCGGATTAATCTTCCCAAACCATTGATCCCATCATGCTGTTCTTTCTCTGACTTAAACTCCCACCGTGGCTCACTGGGGTGCAGAATGGAGACCACTTTCCTTAGGCAAGCAGACAGAGTTTCTGGTGGCTGCCTCCACTTACCTAAACCTTTTGCTCCACTTAAAGATCCCAGATTGATGCTCATTTTGGGGAATGCTCTCATCCCCCTCTGCACATCTGAATATCAAACCCTCTTTCATGCACTCCTTTCCTTCTGTTCTGAGCCAGTGCTTGGAGCCCCTGTGCACTGGTGAAGCAGGAGTGGGGGGAGGGGGCAGTGGGCATTTGGTCTGTGAAGAGCTGTGTGCCTTGAGCTGTCAGAGGGCTGCTGAGGAAGGGAGTCCCTTCCGCATTGGGGAAAGGCTCCCCAGAGCAGAGAGAAGGCCTCAGCTGAGCTCTGTGCACCTGGGGAAGTGTGGGAGAGAGGGCATCCCAGCAGAACAGCTGGGGCATGGCTGGTGGTCTCTGAGGTCTGGCTCCTTTTCCTGCACCCCACGTAGCATCCGCCATAGCTTCCGGCTGTCCTTTGCCACTCAGCACTCCTGTTCTGCCTCTTACGTTGTCACTTACCTGCTGTTTGGTCCCTCCCTGTACAGTAGCACCCAGTGAGGCCCAAGCAACAGCTCTTAAGGGGGAGCAGTCCTGGATATTCTGATTTAAGACTCATTCAGCTGGTTCACTTACGAGTGCAAACGGAATTCTTCTTAGGATTGTGCAAGGGCGATAGCTTATGTTAAAATGGCTCTGTTTTGAAAGCTGATAGGTGTGCACGCCAGCGGGGCCTGCATTTCTTACGTATTTCCATTCACTAAATTCCATCTTTGTAAAGCGACCTGTACATTGGTTAAAATATATGTAATTGTATTTGTGGTACATAAAACATAAAAAAAATCCACATTTTTAAAAATAGAATTAAGCAGAACAATTCTTTGACAGAGATTTATGCTCTGACTCTGCCCAGAGCCTGAATGGGAGGAAACTTCCCCCTGAGAACGGGGAAAGTGCATATTGTAATGATTAGGGCCCAACCAATGCAAGAGAAAGCAGGCAGCAAGGGGCATGAAGGTCTGGGTGTCATGGGCCTGGCATGTGGCGGGGCAAAGGCCCTGGGCCAGGCCCTCTCCTGAGCAGTGGCCTTCATAGCCTGCATGCTTTCTCTGCGTCTTCATTTACAAAGAAAGTACCTAGGATATTTTTGTGGAGGTGACGTCACTGTCTGGCCACACAAGCCTTTGCATGGATTTGGGGAAGTGAGGGTTGCCAGGGGCAGCTGAGAGGAGGGGTGGCTGATTGGGGTGGTGGGTGGGGGAGTGGGGACTGAGTCCACAGGGAAGGGGGGGAGGGAAAGGAGCCACACCAGGCTGGGGGAGAGGGTGTGCTCCTGGCAGGATCTGTGGGATTTTGTGTGTGTGGAGGGGAGGGAGTTCAAGGGCTGAGCCCTGGAAGGAAGGAGTGGGGAGTTCAGTGGAGAGATTGGTGTTAAAGTGTAGATGAGAACTTGGATCCCGGAGGGTTGCAGCCTGTGGAAGATTTGTCTGCTTTGCAGTTGGTGTGCGAGAGGCCAGCATCATTTGATGTGGGGAGGGCTGGAGAGCTACTCTTAATTTGGGGGACCCGCGCCTGAGTGTTAACTGCCCAGCATTGCTGTGCGTAGTGGACTGTGCATATTATAACTGGTTTCATGTCCACCGGTGGCAAGGCGGAAGCTTCAACTTAATTTCTTTCTTTTTTTTTTTTAAGTATACACTGACAGCTATCATTTCCTGAGTACTGACCAGAGGCAGGTGCATTTTGGGTCGTTGGTTTCTTTCCTGTCATCCACACAATGAATGGCCCGAGGGAGGAGGGAGGAGAGAGGATTGGCTGGACGGCAGCATGGCTTTCCTTCTGATCCCTGCTAACCAAGAGGCCGGCTTTGTAGAGACCATTGCGTCTTTGTGATGAGGCTGTGGGAGGATTCAGGAGCGGGACTCAGGTCCAAGGACCACCGAGGCAAGCCCAGGGGTTGGGAAGTCACGTAACATGAGCGGCTGGAGATGGAAGTGAAGACTGGGAGGCGAGTCTGCAGGTACCTGGGTTGACCTGGGTGGGTGGACACTTTGCTGGATTCTGGTTGAGACCTTGCTGGATTTGAGAAACTTTTAGAGCCTCCCCAGTCTTGAGACTTCAAAGTCCATTCGCAGTGCTTGAGCTTCCCAAAGAAGGGAATCAGATTCTCTTCAACCCGCAGGCAATGAGCCTTACCAGCAGCAAACGTCATCTGATAGTTAGGGTGTAGCGACCACCCAAGCCGAAAGCAGCCTTCCTTTCTGTGCCCCCTCCTGGCCTCCATGTCCCATCTGTGCAGACAGCAATTGTGTTAGAAGGGATTTGGAGAAATGGTAGGCAGGAGAGAGGCCTGATCATGGGACCTGGACTGTGGGGGAGGAGGAAGGGAGGGAGGGAAGGAGCTGGGGGCAGCCTCAAGGCGAGGCTGTGCCCTGCTGCGGGCTGGGGAGTGCGAGTCTAACCAGGGCTGTTCTTGGAGACATGGGGCCTGAAGCTTGGCCCGAGGAGCAGTTTGCTGTTAGAGCCTAATATTTATATTTCACGCCATGATGGCCAGGACACAGTACCCGCTCACTCAGCCCCCAGGAGTCCAGTGGACTTAAATACTGCAGGGTGCTGGGTTCAAATCCAGCCAGCATCAGCCAGCAGCACCAGCCAAACAGGGTTCTGCAATGTGGGGGTGCGTTCAGTGAGAGACTGGCTTTGTAAGGGGTCTGCAAGTGGGCCTCTGTCCTGAGAGAAGAAGCCCTACCCCATGTATTCCTTCCATCTCAGCCTTGTTTAGTCAGGGAATTGTCGTGGAAAAACAGAGCTTTTAGGCTACTCTGAATTCGGATGACTTCTTTGCATGTCTGATTTTTTGGGGGGAGGGGCAGTTTTTTGGTAATGAAAATAAAAAAATACATACAAAAAGGTGCAGAGGTCTTAGAAATAATGCATATATATGAGTGAAGTTTTCAGCAGTTTTTTTTGTTTGCAGGTGACTCATAGACTGTTGGGGCCATTCATTTATCAAGGGAGTCTGTCTCCATGGTGCCTGATCACCCCTGGGACCAGGAGGAATAAGCCCCTACCCTTGCTGGCCAGGGAACTAGAGAACACCCAGAACACCCAGGATTCCCAGGTGTCAGGTCATAAGGCGGGGTGGGGGTGGGGCTGGGAAGATGTCCTCGGCCATTTTGCTCGCTCCCCTGACTTACTCCTCTGGGCTATGCACTGTTCCAGCACACCATTCTGAGGGCTGCAGCAGTGGGGAAACCCCTGCCCTCAAGGAACTTAAACTCCTAGTGGGCCAGAGTAAACATAGGGATATGTTAATTACACACAGCCTGTGCCTCAGGGTGTGGCGTAGAGGGAGCAGGACCTCTGTGCAAAGCCCCACGAGTCACATGAAGGTGCCCACCAGAGTGGGGAGGGTTAGGTGGTAAAGACAAGCAGGGGAGGGGCACCTGGGTAGCTCAGTCCTTAAGCGCCTGCCTTCTGGCTCAGGTCATGATCAGGAGTCTGGGAATCCAGCCCTCATTGGGCTTCCTGCTCAGCGGGAAGCCTGCTTCTCCCTCTCTCACTCCCCCTGCTTGTGTTCCCTCTCTTGCTGTGTCTCTCTGTCAAATAAGTAAAATCTTAAAAAAAAAAAAAAAAAGGACAAGCAGGGGGAGGAGACTGTTTATGGAAGACTTAGTCCTGGGGAGAGATGGGGAGGGATAGGGGAAGAGGTACCAGCCTGAGTACATGGGGTGAGGAAGAAGGTGGAACCTGGGCCCTGGTGTTTTGAGGCAGGGCCCCTGGGGTGGTGGGGCTGTGGCTGAGAAGGGGCCACCTGTGGGAAAGGTGTCAGCAGAGAACCTGAGTGTGGGGAAGGGAGCAGGGCAGGGAGGGAGTGGCGTTCTGGGTGCCTCTGACCCTGAGCGTCCGGCAGGCTGGTGTCACCTGGTGCTGGCCCTCGCACATGCCGCTTGGCTGGGCCCCACACGTTTATTAGAAGCAGGTGGGGTGACTGCCCTGTACTTGAGCGTTGGGCGGGACTCATGTGAAGGGAGTCAGCCTGGAGTTTCTTTATTCTTCCCTATTTGCTTTTTGTCGGTAATCCTTTGTAATTCCCCAGTTTCATGATGTAATTTTAATGGAATTAAACTTGAACACTTTGAAATTATGTAATTAATTACGTTCAGCTTCAATTACAATGACTAATTATAGCGTGATACCTGGTGGCAAGTCAGGTAGGTACTGGTGGGGTTCATGCCTGCCAGCTATCAGGACAGCCACTTTCTGTGCACTCTCCGAGCCACCTGCACCCCGGGGACAGACCGGCTGCCTCGTGGGTTGGCTCAGGGTGCCTTCCAGTCCCACCTCTCCCAGAGCAGCTCCCTGGGACAAGCCAAGGTGCCAGACGAGTGGGAAGTGCAGGGAGGGCGGGCGGTGGGGTGCTGGGAGGGTTGTTTGGGGTTGCAAAGGCTCGAACTGGTTTGCAGGTTGGAGAGAAGGACTCGCTTGTAAGTTTGGGGTGCCGGAAGGAAGCTGAGGGCCCTGTTGTGAGATTCTTCCATTTTGCGGGAGGGAGGCCGCTTTTGGGCGAATGGGAAGTAGTCAAAGAGCGGCTCAGACGGTTTACAGAGAAAAGAAAAGGTGTAAGAACCACCTTGGGGTGAATGGCAAAGGTGGGGGTGGGTTTAAAAAGTTTCGTGTGTGGTGTTATTTTTAGGTGGCTGAAGTGCAGGGCTCCTGGGACCAGTAAACGGAGCCTCGGATGCCAGGATGGAGCTCTGTGTTTGCGGACTTCCCAGAAGTCTCCCTCCACTTTGCACATGGTTGTCGTTTTACCTTGTGTTAGAAGAAGGGAGTGTCTACCTAAGAAATACCTGAGTTGACTGCCGCCCCCTCGGGCACCCACATGTCCTGCTGGGGGACGTGCAGCTCCAGGATAAGGGGGGAGGTATTGTGTTCCCACGGGGATGGAGTCTTGGGGCCTTCCACCTGCCCTATTGGAGCAGAGCTGCCTGCCTGCCCTTCCTTGCCCCAGACACACCTGCCTCCTGCTGTTCTTCCATTGAGGCTTCTTGTGCTTGAAACACAGGCACCTGCATGTGGCATCAGTGGCCAGTATGCTGCGTCTGTGAGATACCTGCTGTTTGAGAGGCTTAGGGCGCTTTCCCAAAAGCTGATGCTTACATCTCAGAGAGGTTTTCTTAACGCTGTCTCTAGCTTTTCCAGCATATTCCTTTCCCCCATTGGGTGTGTGGAGTGGGCTGCACTGGCCAAGGAGCCCCTGCTTGCAGAAGCTTGAACAGAGGCTGTTATTTGGGTTAGGGCCATTAGGATGTCTGAAAATCGTACAGATTTCTATTTTTTAAGGGACAGTGTGACCTGGAAACATTTACGTGTACAACTAGTTTTCCATTTTGGTTGGGGGGACGCGGTGGTGCAGAGTGCTCTTGAAAACATTTTTTTTTTTCTTGTTGAACATGCTTCAAAGAATAGGTCCCTGGACACAATGCCCAGTACCTCTGTTTTATTACTTTCTACTTTTCTTTTTTTTTTTTTTAATGTAAGCTCTGTGTCCAATATGGGGCTTGAATTCATGACCGCAAGATTAAGAGTTGCATGCTCTACCGACTGAACCCAACCGGGAGCCCCTGTTTCTCTTTATTTTTTATTTTTTATTTTTTTTAGAAGATTTTATTTATTTATTTGACAGAGAGAAACACAGCCTGAGAGGGAACACAAGCAGGGGGAGTGAGAGAGAGAGAAGCAGGCTTCCCGCCTAGCAGGGAGCCCGATGTGGGACTCGATCCCGGGTCTCTGGGATCATGACCTGAGCCGAAGGCAGTTGCTTAACCCACTGAGCCACCCAGGTGCCCCTCTCTTTATTTTTTAAGATAAAATTCATATAAAATTTGGGGCACCCCGGTGGCTCAGTGGGTTAAAGCCTCTGCCTTCGGCTCAGGTCATGATCTCAGGGTTCTGGGATCGAGGCCCGCATCGGGCTCTCAGCTCAGCAGGGAGCCTGCTTCCTTCTCTCTCTCTGCCTGCCTCTCTGCCTACTTGTGATCTCTCTCTGTCAAATAAATAAATAAAATCTTTAAAAAATTCATATAAAATTCAATGCTTTAACCTTTTTAAACCGTGTAATTCATTTTTTGGCAGATATTCATAATGTCCTGCAACTCTCACCACAATCGAATTGTAGAACGTTGTCACCACTCCTGTAAGAAAGCCGTACCTGTTAGCCATGACCCCTGCCTCTGCCCCACGCCTCCTCTGCCCCTTCCGCCCCAGGTTCCTTGGACCCGTTCCTCTCCTTTCTCTCCCAGTGGATTTGCCTGTTCTGGATATTTCACAAGTGAATGGAATCCTAAAATGTATGGCCTTTTGTGTCTGGCTTCTTCCGCTCAGTGTAATGTTTTCCAGGTCAGTCCACGTTGTGGCTCGGATCCATACTTCATTCCTTTTTAAGGCTGAATGATATCCCATCGTATGGATATACAGCGTCGGATTATCCTGTCATAAGTGATGGGCATTTGGATGGTTTCTGCTTTGGAGCTGTCAGGAATAAGGTTGCTGTGAACACCCATCCGTGTGCAAGTTTTTATGTCAAGTATGTTTTCAGTTTTCTTGGGTCTGTACGTAGGAGTGGAAATGGTGGATCAAATATGGGGACTCTTGTTCACAGTTTTGAGTCTGTTCCTTTTTGACCTCTTGTGTGTAGCTCCTGTTTGTCCCCCAGGTTGCTCATTTTAATGCCCAGGCTGCTTCCCTCTTACTCTGCCCTGCTCTCGTCTTCCTTTGGCCTTCCCCTCAGGGCCTGGCCTGGCGGCGCTGCCCCACTTTGCACCCAGTGGGAAAGACAGAGGGACTTGGGAAAAGGCTATGTGTCTGGCCAAGAGCAGTCCCTGTTAGTTGCCCCCCCTGGGGTGTCTCCCCTCCCCTGTGCGCCGGCCTCCCTCCTCGCTCTTTCCTGCTGCTCTGGGACGAAGCTAGAAGTCTGTCTAACTGTCGGGGCAGTACCTTCCCCTGGCCACACGTGGTGGGGATTTCATTTTGTTTTGGCCACAGAGACAGGCAGTGTCAGCGTTGCTCAGGAGAAAGTGCTGCTTCTCTCATAAAAGGAGATGAGCCTGGACAAAGGCCATGAGTGGGCCTGTAGGCGAGGAGGCTCCGGGGCCTCCTGCCACCAAGCCGAGCATTGTAGCCTGCCCCCCTCCCCCCAAGACTGGGCAGTGGTGGGGCAGGAAGACAAGAGACCTGGGCCCTCTGTCCTGCGGTCACCCTGCCCCAGCCGTCTGCGACATGGATGAAGCAGGAATATTATAGCTACCATCCAGATGGTTGAAAGTTTCTCCTGGCTGCTCTGTTGGCGCAGACCTCTGGGTGATGCTTCTGAGATGCTCAGAACCTGGGTGACTGTAGACTTGAGAGCATGAAGAGCAATGTGTGCTCTTAGCTCGCTCTCCTAGTCGCAGGCAGGATCCCATTTGCTAAGCCAGATGTCCCTCCGTACTTTGGATGGAGCCAATAAAGCATTGAGCAATTAGAATGGTTAATATTCAGTTAAGTATAATTAGAAGCGGGTGTAAATTGTGAATGAAATTGACAGGTTCCATAAGTTACAGGAAAATACCCACTCTTTTTTCAGCTGTGTGTGTGTTTGTGGGTCTGTCTAGTCCGATAGGTGTGTCAGGGCCCCTCGGAGTGGAATCGCCACCAGGGGCAGTTACCAACTCAGTTCGTAGTCATTTCCCGAGTTTGGGGACAGTTTGCCAACTGTTTTTGTCATGTTAAAGATTGAAATCCTTAAGTCAAATTGTAAGAGTTTTAGCCCTCATTTGTACATAAAGGGCAGGAAAATCCAGATCCTTGTTTGCTGCCTGCCTCCAGGGTGTGCCTGCTTCTCGCCCGGCATCACTCCTCAGTCTACAGCCGACCTGATCCGTCGTGTTCGGCTTTTCCTCCTTTATGTGCCATTCCTGTTTCTGGCCCCCATGCCCCTGTGTGTTTAGTTTGCCTTTATGTGGCCGTGTTCTTGGGAGCTGTGTGGTCTGCTTCGTAGGGATACGCGGCTTCGTTCCTGTCTGGCATCGTGCTGGACATCTTTCCGTCTTTTTCACTCATTACTGGTTTTGAGATCTTTCTGTGTTCCTCCCCACAAATTTTGGTCGTCCTTCACAGTAGCAGCATCGAGTTCCATCTGAAGGTATAACAAGATGCCGAAGATGGGGTGGCTTCACAACACATTTTATTTCTCACAGTTTTGGAGGCTGAAAGGCCAAGGTCAGGGTGCCTGCAGATGGCATTCCTGGTGAGCGTCCTCTTCCTAGATTGCGGACAGCCATCTTCTTGCTGTATCTTCCCTGCGGCAGAGGGGACTGAGAGTGAGTGAGTGCTCCCGTGCCTCTTCTTACAAGGTCTCTAACTAATCCCAGCATGGAGACCCCACCCTCATGACCTCATCTAAACCTAAGTACCGCCCAAAAGACCACCTCCAGATGTCACCACATCAAGGGCTAGGGTTTCATCTTATGAATTTGGGGGACACACAGTTCAGTCCATAGCACCCCCCCCAGCTCCTGTGTCCATTTCCGTGGGGGTGGTCCCGCACTGTGGCCTCTGACACCCTAATGCTTCGGGCATCCCTTTGGGCTTGATGGATGGTCCAGGAGTGGATTGCTGAGTCCAGAGCAAAAAGGGCTGTTAATTTCACTAAGAGCCGCTAAATTGCTTCCCAGAGCAGAGGCACCACGGTGCTCTCCACGTTCAAGTCAGCACTTCCCGGAGACTTTTTGCTATTCTGATGGTTTTAAAGTGGTACTTCAGCGTTGTGTGATTTTTCTCTCATCACCGGTAAGGTTTGTACTTGTTATCAATCTCTTTTATACTTGTTAGATTGTCAGATTTACCCTTTTGCAGATTGTTTGGTCATATAGTGTTGTTTTAATGGTTTACCATGTTTTTTGTTGATTTGCAAGAGTTGTGTTTTTTTATATACTAATCCTTCGTTGGTTTTTGCTATTGCATATAATCTTTTCCCAGTCTCTCTTGTTTTGTCTGTAGTGTCCTTCAGTACGTAGAAAAGCTTAATTCTGATGAAGTCAAATCTATCAGACTTTTACCCTCAGGTTTGGTGTGATTTCCATCTTGAGAACATCTTTTCCCACTCGAAATCACAAGGATACTTGTATATATATATTTTTAAGCTTATTTATTTATGTAGTCTCTACGTCTAATGTAGGGCTCAGACTTACAACCCTGAGCTGAAACACTTACATCTACTGACTGAGCCAGCCAGGTGCCCCAATGATCCTTGTATTTTGATAGCCATAGATTGGCCTTCCACGTTTAGATCTTTAGGTTGGAGGCGAGTTTTGTACAGAGAGGTAGCTAGTTTTTCCAGCAGCACCTCCTGAGCAATCCTGTCTCCTACCCAATGGTTTTTGGGAAGCTACCCCTTTGTCCCGTCCTCACATATATGTGGGTATGTTTTGGGGTTGTTCTTTTCTTCCACCATCCCCCCATCGGTTCTTCTTGCACCAGTACCACACCATTTTATGGAGACTTTAGATGTGTTTTAATTTCTGATCAGGTGAGTTTATCCTCTTTGCTCTTTTTCAACAAATCTTGGCAACTCAAAGTCCATTGTTCTTTTGTGCACATTTCTGTCCAGTTCCCCCCAAATTCTGCTGGAGTTTATTAGATTTGGATGAAATATACAGGTTCATCTGGTCGTGGGAGGGAGGGGATGTGCAGAATGAAGAACTTTTAAGTTGTCCCATCCTTGAACAAAGGTATTTCTCCATTTGTTTAGGTCTGCCTCCAAAAAGGTTTCTTGAATTTACTATCAGTAGTGTTGTGACCTGTGTCTTATCTAAAAGAAAAAAAAAACACAAACTTTTTTTTTTTTTCCTAATTGATGACTGTGAGGTGGAGGAAGACAACTGGTTTTGTTTACTGATTTGGAAATTGGCAGGCTTGCTGAATCTCTTCCTAGTTTTCTGATTACCTTGACTCTTGCCTTCCTCTGGGGATAATCTTATATGTAAAAAGAAGACACTTTCTTTGTCCCTTTCCTTCCATTCCTTGAGCCAGAGCGATTTGTTTGGTCGGCCAGAGCCTCAGGGACTCTTGCAACATGGTGGGTGATGGTGGCCTGCTCTTGCCTGGTTGCCAAGGGGATGTGCCTAAAGGGGATTTTTGGTAGAAGCCTTAATCAGGTTGAGGAACTACCTTGAGTCCCTTTCCCCTCCTTTTGTGAGGGTTTTGTTTTGTTTTAAATAATAAATAGGTGTTGACCTTTAACAAATACTTTTTCAGGTCCATGGGTGTGATAAATTACATTACGCTGATGGATATTTTGAGGCCAAATCATACATCACATGTGTGGTAAACTCCTGTTTGTCTTGGGTTTTAAAATAGGCTGGATTTGTTATAGAGGTTTTTTTTTTTTTTTTTTTTTTTTTTTTTTTTTTTTTTTGTATCTGTGTTATCCAATGAAATTGGCCTATGCTTTTCTTAGCCTTACCTATTTGGAATTGAAATTAGATGGGGCTTGTGTAAAACAGGTGAAAATGTTTTGGAATCACTCCTGTAGGATGAGGAGGGTCTCTATCTCATCTGGTCCCCCTGGGACGGAGCGTGGCTGGTAGGCACTTTCCATTTCACGTTCTTTATTAGTCTTCAGCCTTTCGTCAGTCAGTTTGGGCATTAGATAACTTTCTAGAAATATGTCCATTTCATCTAGGTTTTAACATTTCTTCTTTTTTTAAAAAATATTTTTATTTACTTATTTGTCAGAGCAAGAGAGAGCACAAGCCAGGGGAGAGGCTGGCTGAGGGAGAAGCAGGCTCTCTGCTGAGTGGGGAGCCTGACATGGAGCTCGATCCCAGGACCCTGGGATCATGACCTGAGCTGAAGGGGGATGCCTAATCGACTGAGCCACCCGGGTGTCCCTTAACATTTATTCTTGTATGTGTGTTCACAATACCTTCATGAGTTTTGCAAATCTGTTTTTTTTTTTTTTTTTTAAGATTTTATTTATTTGACAGAGAGAAACACAGCCAGAGAGGGAACACAAGCAGGGGGAGTGAGAGAGGGAGAAGCAGGCTTCCCGCGGAGCAGGGAGCCTGATATGGGACTCGATCCTGGGTCTCCAGGATCATGACCTGAGCCGAAGGCAGTCGCTTAACCAACTGAGCCACCCAGGTGCCCCAGCAAATCTGGTTTTTAGTGCTGGCTGTTTTATATCATCTTGATAGAATCTCTGTCTCTGAATTTATCTGCAGCTTATTTTCAATCTCATGTAGAGTTTTTGTTTGTCTTATTAATCCCTCAAGGAAACTCAGCTTTTGCCCTTCTGACATCTTTGTTTTTTGTTCATGTCACTGATTTCTCTCCTATCTCTTAGAGGCCACTCTCTTTTCCAGACTTCTTTTTTAGAATGGTCAGCTTTTTGATTTAATTCTTTCTCATTTTCTCTTCAGTGTATTCAAAGCTATAATACCTCTTCTAAGAATTGCTTTAGCAGTGCTGCACAAACTTTGACACTTAGTGCTTTCATTTTTATTCACTTTGTAAAATTGTCTTCATTTTGTAATTTCCCTTATCATTTCTTCTTTAACCCAAAGGTTGGTTAATAGTAGATATTTTCTAGAATTTTGACAAAAAGAAAAACAAAAACAAAACCTTCTTAGGCTATCGATGCCTATTTTGATTGCATTTGGTTGGAGGATGTAATTCACATGACGCCGATTTCTTTGGAATAAATATGCAAGAGACCTTTTGGGTGCATTTGCACTTGGTAGATTTTTGTGAACCATATGTGCTGAGAAGTAATGTGTTTTTTGTTTGGGGATAAAATTTTCTCTATGTATTTTTTTGTGCTTATTCGTGGTACCTAATTCTTCCATGTCTCTGCTAATTTTCTTCCTATAGTTTTGACAGCTTTTTTATTACATTATGTTAAGGCTGTATTGTTAGCGACATAGAACAGGCCTGCCCTTTGTATTTTCCTGATTAATAGTTTCTTCTCCTGGTATATATGTCTACTCTTTCGTCCCGTTGTATGATGTTTGTCACCTTAAATTCTGTCTGTGTCAGTGCTACAAGAATCCTATTTTTTCTTCTGTTTTTCGTTTCTGTGTGTCTGATAAAGCTTTTTCTCTAACATTATGTTCAGCCTTTCCATATCTTTTTGCTCTCAGTGTGTTTGTTTTAGATATATGACCTGGGATCTTTTTTTAATTTATTTTTATTTTTTTATATTTTAAAGATTTACTTATTTAACAGAAACATAGCGAGAGAGGGAACACGAGCAGGGGGAGTGAGAGAGGGAGAAGCAGGCTTCCCGCCAAGCAGGGAGCCCGATTCAGGGCTCCATCCTGGAACTCCGGGATCATGACCTGAGCCGAAGGCAGATGCTTAACGAGTCAGCCACCCAGGCACCCCTTGTGTTTTTCTTTTTACCATTTTATGTTTGGGGATGGTATCTTTTCTTGTGATGTTTTGTTGGGTTGGTTTTTTTTTTTTTCCCCCTGCTGGATTTTAAAATTGTGACATCTATTTTTCTGAAATTCAGAATTGGGATTATTTGTGAAGTTATTAAGAGTCTCTTGTGTTTGTTTTCTCCTCTCCGTTTCTAAAGTCAGTTTCTCTGTCCTTTTCCCACCAACCTCTCTCTCCTCTCCACCAGTTTTGACTGTGTCCGTTTTAAGTTTTGGTTTGGTCAGACCCCTTAACTCTCTGCTTTCTCTGTGCAGGTTGTTGGGCGATGCCCTTTAGTTTCTCTCTTCTACTGTTTGCTCTCCTTCTGGCTGTTTTTCCCTGTGACCTGTGGTCCCCTAGGCCTGGGCTGCGGGGTATCGTGTGATCCCGTTTGGTAGAGTTACACCCTGGGTTATCAGCCTCTGAGTTGGGTGGAGAGAGACCTGCCTTAGGGTTGAGAGCTTGGGCAGGGGTGCAGCAAGGCCCCTTAAGCACCCTGGAGTCCTTGCTCCATTCATACCTGTTTTCCTAGGGCTCAAGTGCCTCTGATGTTATCAGCCAGCAGATCCCCTGGGGTGTGGGTCACCTTCAGGAATTCTGATTCTGCTGGTCTGGTGTGGGCCTTCCTAGCTTTTAAAAAAAATCTCTCATGGTAGGGGTAGGGCGTGGGATGGGCTGTTCATGAATTAATGTTGAAGCTGAGGGACCAGGTGGGTACTTAGGGTTCGTTACACTGTTCTTACACAGCTGAAATTACGAGTATTTCCTGGCTAACCGCCACTGGCCCGAGCCCGGGGCATGGGGATAGAGGTGGGGGACAGAAGAGAGGAGGCCAGCTAGCTAGAGCTGGGGCTAGCTGCCAGAATATTTAAAATGACTTATGTGGTATATATTGTATTTCTGTTGGACGGCGCTGGTCTAAATCTAGAAACTTGCTACTCAGAGAGGTCCCCAAACCAGCACTTGGGGCATCCCCTGGAGCTTATTAGAAGTGCAGAAAAATCTCAGGCCCCACCCCAGACCTCCTGAATCAGAATGTTTTTTATGAGATCCCCAGGTGATTCATATGCACATTAACAGTTGGGAAGCACTGGTCTAGATCCTCTTGAAAGGGATGGTTGGCTTTATTTAATTCGTGTTTTAATAGAGTGACTCCTCCCTGATCTTTCCTGTATAGAGCTTTCTGGAACACAGGGTAGCAGTCAGGGCTGAGCTGCTGGCCAGGGCATGGCGCCGAGACCCTGCTGCTCTGCACGGGAGGCTCTCGGGCCCCCTCCCTAACCTCTCTTAACCCTAGCTCCTTTTGTACCCTGAGTTCTATTAATACGGATCATCTGCTTTTCAAGGTCCTAACGCATTAAAACAACACATTGGAAGAGGGCAAGGGGAGTTCTTGTGGTGGGACTAGCTGTGAGCTTGGGAGCAGAAGACCAGAAAGACCAAAGAATCACAGGTTAGTGACGTAGGGGCGGCTTCTACATGTAGACTGTTGAGGAGTGTAGGGATTCATGCCGGACTTAGCCCTGACCTTCCTTTGGATGAGCCCAAGCTACTGAGGAGTGACTAAGTTCCATTCCGGTTAGATGTCTACACTGACCATCCTGTGGGCAAGGCCCTACTTTCACCTGTGCTGTAGCAAATGTTGGGGCAAGACTAAAGACACCTGCTTGGAAGATGAACTCTTGGGAGCCTCTCCTCTGCTCACTGCATTGCTCTCAGTGTGAGCCCATGGGGTTTTCTAGATGCACTGCCTTTGGATGTGCCCAGAGCCTGCCGCCAGCTGCCTGCCCTCCTGGCTGAGGGCACACCAGCCTGGGGACAGATGACCCTTCTGACTTGGAACCTTTGCTTTTCCATCTATTTGCTGTGTGACTTTGGGCCCTGACCCCGCTTCCTCTGTAAAAGGGTGATGGGAAAACTCCATTACCTTATGGGGATTTTGTTAATTCTCAGGTTAGGACAGTGCCTGATACACTATCCGAAGTTCTCTTAGCCTGAAGAAGTCAAGGATAGTATTCTGGTGCTGCAGCTCACCGATAGAGACTGCCTTATTATATTAAAAGACTAATAGTGGGGCCTGTGGGTGACTCAGTCTGGTAAGTGTCTGACTCTTGATTTCGGCCCAGGTCATGATCTCAGGGTTGTGGGATCGAGCCCTGTGTTGGGCTCCGCACTCAGCGGAAGTCGGCTTGGGATTCGCTCTCTCCCTCTCCTCCTGCTCGCTTTCTTTCTCTCTCAAATACATAATCTTAAAAAAAAAAAAAGAATACTGGTACTAACCCAGATTGAGATGCCCAGTGTCACCGTGTCAGCACTGATGCTTGGGCTGTCTGGGTCACAACACTGATGTTGTGTTGCTTGTATTTCTCTTTTATGCTTTTCCCTGGAGATTTTTCCGCCTTATAAGATCAAAAATATCTGCTTTCCACATTAAACCCGACTCAGTTTGAATAATGTATTTTTAAGGCAAAAGCCTGCTCCTGGGTGTGAGTAACTTCCACGTCAAACGTTCAGTGGGCAAATGAAAAATGTGAGTCATGCAGTACTTGGCACCTTTGGCTTTTAATATTTGGTGGCAAACTTCCTATAGAGAAGAGGAATTCCAAAGTGGAAGGTCCTTTCCACTCCAGATGGCAAAAGGATGGTCCAGTGTAGGTGGGGACCGCCTAGGAATTGATTTTTCTTCTTTTTTCTTGGCCTGCTAGGCCTCTGAAGGGGGTTTGGGGTGTGTGTGCAGATTTGGTTCAGAATTGACCACTCTTGTGCGGTGAGGCTCTGGGCTTACGGAGTGTGCTTAACTCGAAGGATGAGAGCAATTTCCAGTAGCTTCTGAAATGCATGGCAAATAGAAAACAGAACACTTGCCAGGCATCCCTGGGGGCCTGGAAAGCAGTGGTGTGCTCCCCTGTGGCAGCGGTGGCTGACAGCGAGGAGCCAGGGGCTGTACCTGTTGGGCTGAGTTTTGTTTTCTGGGCCAGGATCTTGAAGCTGTTTCCAAGCATGGGTTTCTGCCTTGGCAGCAAATTTGAGCTGTTATGTAGTCAGCCCTGTTCTCTTCTCAAGGGGGGGGGGGCTGCCTTGGGGGTACGAGAGAGGGACACAGTGGCCAGTGTTAGTGGCATTCCCCCTCTCCCCCATCAGGTAATCCCGAAGGGGTGGCACTGTTGCCGGAATTTTGAATGTAGGCAGTTCATATAAAACACACTTTGATCTGACTTGCAGGTATGTGATAGAAATACAAAATTTGGAGGAAATGCTGAAATCGTTTTACAGAATGCACGTCAGCAGGATTTCAGACGCCAAGTCAGAAAGTTAGTTGATGAGAAATCTTGGTTGGGAAGGACAAAGAAGTCAGTGCCTGGTAGGGGCTCGAGGTTCCCCTGCAGATGCTCCTGGGTGCCCGGTGGGCCCCGTAGCTCCACAGGGCCTTTGGGGAAGTGGGAGGCTGGGGGCCTCCTCCACCTGACACTTCCCAGCCCAGGCTGGTGCCAAGCGCCTAGGTGCTGCCATTAGAAAATGATCAGGGGGGGGACACCTGGGTGATGCAGTTGGTTAGCCTCTGACCTCAGGGTTTTGGGATCGAGCCAGCCTGGCTTTGGGCTCTCTCTCTCTCTCTGCCTCTCCTTTCCCTCTCATGAGCCCTCGCTCGCTCTCTCCCTCTCTCAGATAAATAAATCTTTTAAAAAAATGGTAAGAGGGGCGCCTGGGTGGCTCAGTCGTTACGCAATTGCCTCGGCTCAGATCATGATCCTAGAGTCCTGGGAGCCCTGTATCCGACTCCCTGCTCGGCGGGGAAACATCCCCCCCCCCCCCGTTGTGTTCCTTCTCTCTCTGTTACTCTCTGTCAAATAAATAAATAAAATCTAAAAAAAAAAAAGGAAAAATGGTCAGGAAAGGCGCCTGGCTGGCTGAGTGGGAAGAGCATGTGATTCTGGATCTTGGGATCGTGAGTTCGAGCCCAACATTGGGTATAGAGATTACTTAAAAAATAAATAAACTTTAAAAAAGATGATCAGCCATGAGAGAAGCTTGGGAGTGAAAACAGTTATTAAGGCAGAATAAACACTCTTCCATGTGATCCTTAACGGTTATCACAGTTTGGAGTTGTTGAAGGAACCACAAAAAGGGTGAAATAAAAAAGGAAGTTGTACATCTTGAATGTATTTAATTTTAAAATAAAAAGTGTCTAAAGGTATCGTTTTTTGCACGTTTTCTTTCATTCAGAGCGCTTTATTTTCAGTTTTTAATCAAAATTCTCTGAGAAAAAAGAACCGGCCCCCACCCCCATCTCCCCGCGATACCGGCGCCACAGAACAGTCTCTGGGAGGCTGGCTTCCGATGCGGGCATCTGGGGTGGTGCCGTGAGATGGTCCCCTGCTCCCTTCTCCCCTTTGCAGGGTAGTCCTTTTTCTCTTCGGGGCTCAACCAAATTTCACGTACTCAGTGTTCCAATGGCTCTAACTCTGCAGATACTAGTTTCTCTGTACAAGATCTGATTTCTCCCCAAACTTTATTCCAGCAACACATATTTCTTAAAACATGGGAACCCATCAGAGAGGTAGGGCCTCCCCTCCTGGTCCCTTGTCTTTCCGCCCCGGCCGGGACCACCTGCTACCTGGTCCCCTTCCCCATCCTCTGGGGTCTCCCTTTCCCTCCTGCTTTGGATCCCCTGTCTCTTGAATTGTGTGCTTTGGTCTTTCTTGATTAATATCTCCTGTCGGGGATCGCCTCCAGGAGCTTCCTGATAAAGGTGGTGAGCCGATTCTCGCAGAGTGGGAAGCAGCGCTCTTGCAGTTGGAAAGACCACGCAGCCAGGGCTTCCTGTGTCGGGGGTGGTCTGGTTTCCTGCCCTTCGCTGGGTCCCTCTGCTGCTTTGAGAGAGGTAGTCCTAGCCTTCCTTTTCTCGGAGAGCTTTGAGAAGGCTCCTCAGGGCGGGTCTTGTTTCTCTCCTGTTGTCTGGCCTCCGGAACTCGTTATTCAGATGTGGGGCCTCGTGGCATATCTGGCCATTTTCTTTACCTTTTATTTTTCATGTCTTTGTCTTTTTTGATGTATCTGGGAGAACTGTTCAACCGCCCGGTCTCTCTGAACTTTTATCTGTCATATTTGTAGCTTCTGAGTTTTCTTTCTTCTCTGAATGTTCCATTCTTACCACTGAGTGTCCTCTTTGATCTCACTGGCTATATATTCACCACGGTTTCTTTTTAAAGTTCTGCTGCTTACGTTGACTTCTCTTTATTTTTACTTAAGAAAATTTTGTTTTAATTGAATAAATTCCACACCCAGCGTGGGGATTGAACTCACCACCTTGAGATCAAGAGCCAAGGAAGCCAGCCAGGCGCCCCCCCCTTCATTTTTACTTTTTAAAATCCTTAAGAAAAGCTGTTATTTAAATACTGTAAACTATTGTAGGTAACACATTTTGGTCATGAAGGGTAGTAACCCCTTGCAGTCTTCTTCCCCCTCCCCTGCCCCCACCACCCAAGAACATCACCAGTAATTTTTTTAAACTTTTTTTTAAAAAATATTTTATTTATTTGACAGAGAGCGAGAGATCACAGGTAGGCAGAGAGGCAGGAAGCGAGAGAGGGAGGCAGGCTCCCTGCTGAGCAGAGGCGAACCCAGGACCCTGAGATCATGACCCTAGCGGAACCAAGGCAGAAGCTTTAACCCACTGAGCCACTCAGGCGCCCCAACATCACCCATAATTTGCCTGTAAACTCCTCTCCCATCTCTTCCATTTCCCTGCCGCCCTTCCCAGGCAGGTCACAGCCCCCCACCCCCAACCCGCCTCCTCTCAATTCTGATTCTCTTATGTCGTAGTCCTAAAATAGTGCGGTTTTATCACTAACGTATATATGCTTAAATGCTGTGGTATTTACCCTTGCTTGGGTTTGAGCGCTATAAGAATGGTACTACCTTGGCGTGCCGGCTGCTGGCACTCACTTTTTTGACTATTGTGTCCCGGAGATTTGTCTGTGATGGTGCAGGAAATGCAGTCTCTTGTCTTCTGATGTTGGTACCCGGTTGTGTGACCAGACGGGTTTTATTTAGCCTTTCTCCTGTTGCTTGGTCTTTCTCCATTTTTCTCTCTCTCTGTTTTGGTCCCAGTTAGAGGTTTCGCCAGATGCCTGGTGACGTTTGCCTCGTGTCGGCGCTTGAGAGCAAGGTGCGGGCAGGCTTACATGGAGGCGCCGGGTGCCTGCGTGTGCGCGGCTTGGGGACGGCTGACTGGTGGCCTTCAGTGTAAGAGATCAGCCAGGTGTTTTTCTGGGGGAGTCTCCGAAGGGTCTGTATCTGTGGCTCTTCTCTTGAGCTGACCGTTTCTCTAGTGAGAGGCCTTCGCCATCCCTGCCAGGAGGGCTGTTTGGGGACCCTACCTCTGACTGCCTGTCTTCCAGTGACCAGGCTGTGGAAGGGGCCTCTGTCTTCTGCTGGCAGTAGCAGGGAGGGGGGTGTCCTGAGACTGCCTGAGGTGGGGGAGGAGTCTGCCCGCTCCTCAAAATGGCATTTTGGGGGCACCTGGGTGGCTCAGTTGGTTAAGTGACTGCCTTCGGCTCAGGTCATGATCCCAGAGACTTGGGATTGACTCCCACATCGGGCTCCCTGCTTGGCAGGAAGCCTGCTTCTCCCTCTCTCACTCCCCCTGCTTGTGTTCTGTTTCTAGCTGTGTTTCTCTCTGTCAAATAAGTAAAATCTTAAAAAAAAAAAAAAAAAAGAAAGAAATGGCATTTTGCCCACCTCACACCCCCACCCTCCCGCAGTCCCCACTGCTCCCTGTTCCGAGCCTTTCTGAGCTCTCTGGCACAGGTGACCTTACTGTGTGTTGGGTCCCATCTTGAAGTCAAGGCTGTAAGCTTCCTCTGGTCTCTGGAGGCTGCAGTGGCTGGTTCAGCAGCTTTGCAGCCTTTCACATTTTGGGGGGGGGGGTGGCTTCTCCTTTGCTCCCTCCTGTCTCCTCTTTGTCCCATGAGCTTAGACCTTACTGTGCTGTTTGCAAAGCCACAGAGATGACCCGTGGGTCCATCGCCCCATTAGCCTGGAACTCTCATGTTTTCGAAAGGCCTGGAGTTTGGAAGGGGGAGGGCTGTGGGGGATGAGCCAGGTTTTATAGGAGATGCCAGTTTGGTCTTTCACAGCAGTCTTTTGGGAGCTGCTTCCAGCCAGGCTGCCTGTGAGTGACACGTGGTAAACACATGTTGGGCGCCTCTTCAGAGTGGCTTCCCGAACCGCCCGGGAACACCGGTCCCCACATGGGATCCCCCACCGTAGGGTCGTGGGGAGGCCTGGGTTCCCGGCTGCTTGCTCAGCTGCACTTCCAGCTGCACTTCCTCATCTGGAAAAGGGGAGACCTTCTTGTTTGCCCCGGTGAGGGGGTGAGGGGTTAGATGCGAGGTGCCTGTGGGGAGCTGCTCTGTCGGCGGCGGGAGCTATTACTAACCCTCCCAGCCTTGCTGGACCAAGAATTGGCACCTCATTCTCAGCAGGGCGCTCCCACCCGTTTTTATTCTCTTTCTCTCTCCAAAGGACTAAAAACAGACTCACTTGGGATTGCAGTGATCTACTGCAGGTTACATACCTCCCTGTCTGTGATTTCCCTGCTCCCTCCCTTTTTTTATTGTTTGTTTTTATTTATCTAATCTGTATCCCCAATGTGGGGCTTGAACTCAGGACCCCCAAGATCACAAGTCACAGATCACGAGTCACATGCTCTTCCAACCGAGCCAGCCAGCCGCCCCCTCCTTCCCCCTTGCTCAGAATCTTCTGCACCTGGGGTGAGCCCCATCCTTTAGAGGCACCCCCCAGCTCAGCCCTGCCTCGCTGCAGAAGCCTTTCTGTCTTCCCAGCCTCCGAGCATCATCTCTCGAACCCCAGAGGCCTTCGCAGTCGACCTGGCCCCTCTGCTCCCTCTGTGGAACTCCCCGAGTCTGTTAAATCCGCGAATCCGTAGCCCGCGCCTGGTGTGTGATCTCCTTTTTCTGTAGGGTCTGGTCGTGTCTTCTCGACTGACAAAGCAACCGAGGCTCTCACAGGTGGCACGGTGGGAGAGTCGTCAGTGGTTCTGGAGGGACTGTATGATTGAAGTGCCCGTGTTCAGTGTGCTGCTGTCCCCGCGTTCTGTCCCCCGTATTAGAAACAGCTTGGGTCAGTGGGAAGTGTGCAAGTAACCGGTAAATTTGAAGTTGTCACGATACCGAATGGCCAGAATGTTATTCCACGGCTGGGATTTGTTTACCTCATTAGAGTTGTGTGTCCATCCCATTCTCCTCCCTGGCCTTAATTGTTTATCCAAGCTTGTGTTTTCCGTTCTCTAATTGAAAGCTCTAAAAATGGGCCTGTCAAGAAGCCTGGTGGATGTGGGAAATGAAGTGGCCTTCACAGAAGGATGGCATGAGCAGACGGTTTTTATTCCCTGTCGGAAAGCCTTCAGAGGGCTGTGTCTCTCTGAGCTGGGACAGACACAGCGATGCGATCTGTTTCCTGCAGGCCCGAGGGGAATGCTTCCTCCTTGTGGTTAGTGACTTCAAAAGTTGCCCCAGTTAGATGAAGTTCAGCCGTTCCTCCAGTTTCGACGACTTGGGGGCAGCCGGTCACGCTGCTGTGCCACTGCTGCTGGGGTGCTTGAGGAAGAGCCTCCTCCTGACCCCCAGGAGGAGCTCCCAAAGCTTTCCTCCTCTCCCTGGTCCCCTCTTTGTCATTAAACCGAAAGTGCTTGCCTGAAGCCAAATAAATTCTGGGATCCCTCTTCGGGCCTCATCCTCCTTGGCCTCTCCGTGTCCCCTCTGCGCCTCCTTGACTCCCACACGTGCCTGCAATACCAGGCCCCTGGGCGTTTGAACCCGCCCTCTTCCTCCTGCCAAGGAGCCTCAGCTCAGGCCACTGTGCCTTCCCCTGGGAGCTTGCTCTCCTGTCCTTCTCCCCCAGCCTCTGAAACCCTGTGCTGCTCAAGTTCCTGTTTCTGTTTGAAAGGAGCCCTTTGGATCGCCTCCAGCAGACAGAATCTGCCCTCCTCTGAAGCCCCAGGGCCCATCGGGCCTGGCCTCTAGCACCCAGCCTCAGTCACCTGGGTCCTGGAGTTGTGGCGCTTGCAGTCAGGCGGCTAATCCCAGCGCGGGGGCCACACCAGGCCCTGCATCCCGGCTTCTCCTGAGCTGCCTTGTATGATCGTCACAGCCTTCAGTAAATGTCATACTTTTGAAATATCTGTAGAAATAAAAAGAAATGCTTCCTCCCCCTCCCCTGGAGTCAAAATGCATGGCTTTCATCCACTTTCAACACATAAAAGATGTTTTCAACACAGAAAGGCCTTTCACCACTCTTAGTTAATAGTCAGCTTTTGGAATGATGTGGACTAGAATGAAAAATGAGGATGAACACCTCTGGAATTGGCTGTTTTGAATTAAGTAAAGCCTGGCGAGTGAGGTTGGAGTCAGGTGAAGCGAGAAGATGGGCTTGAGCCAGGGAGGATTAATGTGCTGGGCTCCTTTAAACTCCGAGGGACCGTCTTCTTAGAGGCGAGCTGAAGGGGTGGACAGGGCTCACCTGGCCCCTGCTCCTGGCCCAGCGAAGCTGTTGGCTGTTGCCTCCTTCCCTTGGCCTGGCTCACAGTGTCTTAAGCCTTCCTATGGATTTTGCATAAGTGCAAGGAGGTGTCTTTGGTCTTTTTTGGTGGGGATATTTTTTTTACCCTTAGCCGTTTGTTCTTCTTGGTGCGTTTCAGAGACCTGCTTCCCCAGGCTGGCTTAGCAATAAGGATTCTGAGTGTAGGAGCGAGTTGTCTGAATGGCCGGGTCCCAGAAACCTGCCTGGAGGCCCTCCCTGCTCTGTGGACGTCTACAGGCGCGTTCGGTGGCTGGCGTGTCTGTGTCCCCTGTGCTTGGTTGGCCTGCCCCTGACTGAGTGTGGTGGTCCGGCAGGCAGGCCCCCGGCTGCTGTGCGGTGACTGGCTTTGCACAGAGACCATGGGAACAGAACTAACAAAATGGGAAGCAGATCCTACAGAGTCCTCACAAGACCTGCTGAACGGACCTCTGTCTCGGGGGGCGGGGCAGTGGGGGGCCTTACTCTTGACTCTGAAGGTGGCAGCGGGGATTTACCCCTGCCTGAAGCCAGCTGTTCAGTGAACATCACCAACACACTAGGGAGTTCCCTTCTCTGGCCTGGGTGGGGACAATAGATGGCCTTTGGCCAGCTGCTAGAAACAGCACCCCGGAAATTCTTGGGGCCTCTAGGTTGGCCAGCTTTTCGTGAAGTGTATGCACAGCATTGCGGCTGAACTTGTCTGTCCCTATGGGTTTCCTCCGGGCAGGCTTGCCCCCCGTGGGCCGGTGGGCACTCGGCGCCGGCAGCTCTTGTAAGAGCTGAATGCCCCTTTTTACCAGGGAGCTTGAGGAGAAAAAAGGGGGAAAAAAAGGCTGTATCTAGATTCCTCAAGGTTATGAGAAAGCTAAAGCAGCTTGTAACCAAGCAATTGGACTAAAGTCTTATCA
This sequence comes from Spilogale gracilis, assembly GCA_004023965.1. Classification (NCBI taxonomy): domain Eukaryota; kingdom Metazoa; phylum Chordata; class Mammalia; order Carnivora; family Mephitidae; genus Spilogale; species Spilogale gracilis. The sequence goes on from PITA01003356.1 coordinate 46,197, forward strand.
AAAGTGTTTCACTTTCTGTTTTTTGGGGGTGGTGGTGGTGTGTGTGTGTGGCGGGGGGGTCAGTTTCGAGGCTGACTTTGGTTTGCCTCAGTTGGTTCTGCTTCCTCCAGGTCCCAGCTCGGGTGTCCCCTTCCCACCCCACAAAAGTAGCACCCCCTCCCGCCCCTCCCACCCCTCCTCCCCCTCTGCTGGACTTTCCTTCTTCAGTGACTTACCGTCACGTGAGCCACTATTTATAAAGGCTCTGCCCTCACTCCGCTCCCCTCCCTCCCCTCCCCTCTTCTTTCCCCTCCCCTCTTCTTTCCCCTCCCCCCATATGAACCCTGTCGGCTTAATGAAAGTTCACTTTGGCACCTAGCATGGGATGGCTTTTTCATCACAAGGACGCCTTTGCTATTTATTCATGGATCATGGAAAACAGTACACTTCTTTTTTTTTCCTTGAAGAAATCCAGTAACACTAGGTGTTCTAGATCCAAAGTAGGTCAGATGCCTAAGGATTGAAAATGGATTGGCGTCCAGCGTCTTTGGAAACATAAAGCTGGACTCGGGCTGCATGTGTGTTTATCTTCCTGTCATGAAAGCGCCTCGGATGGCAGCTGACTTTGCAGTCGCTGTGAACCAGGGTTTAGTGGAGCCGGCAAGAGCCAGCCAGAGAGAGAGAGAGAGAGAGAGAGAGAGAGAGAAACCAACCAACCCAGGGCAGGGGGGCCCTCCCTCCACCTGAGCCGGGACGGAGGCGGGTCTGTGATTAACTCACTGATGTCTCCAGTGCAATGGTTGGGGGCCGAAAACATTAACTTTTAAAAAATGATTTAAAATTACCAATTGACCATATCCGGGGCTGAACCTGCATGATTCAGCTCCTTTTAAAAATATCTTTTCTCAACAAATTGCTTCCTTAACATTTTAATTTGTTGATCATAAAGGAAGCTTGCCAAATATTAGCTGGTCTTTTCCATTTCCTGCAGCTTCGAGCTTCCCTTATTTGGCATATTTCAGTGGAACTGTAAGGTCACTCCCTATTTCTCTTCCCAAATAACTGTATTTATTACTGTCAAGTATTGGCGGGTTTGATCCAGCTGTCATCAGAACGTTTGGAAATTTCATTCTTTGCCAGAATGCTGATTTAATGATCTAATACTGACACTGCTTGTTTTCTCCACTGATATGATAACTTAGTTGTTCAATAAACTCCCCTCTTAGTGAGCCACGCTGTTCATTTTTTTCCCTCCTTCTATAAGCTTTATGGTTAATCTCTCTCTGGCTCTTTTTTAAAGACTTATTTTTGAGAGAGAGGGAGAGCAGGAGGGGCAGAGGGAGAGAGAATCTTCAGCAGACTCCCCGCTGAGCTAGGATCCTAATGTAGGGCTTGATCTCACGACCCTGATTTGACCGCCTGCGCCATCTAGCTGCCTTTATGGCAGAGGCTTAAAGACAGCCATAAGAGGGTTTCCCTCCCACCCTTTCTTTATCTCACTCCCTTCCTCTGTCCACCCTCCTTCAGAAGACTTTTCCCCTGGGAAAATTCCAAGGGTACACAGAAGTAGAGAGGCTGCGAGAACGAAGCCCCCATGTTCTGCCAACCAGCTTGATCAGTTATGAGTGTCCGGCCAGTCCAGTTTCATCTCTGCTCCCCCGTACTTGCATTCTGGAAAAGACCTCAGATTATTTTATCTGTAAATATTTTCAGTATGTAGGCCGCCACCCGCATCTGCTGCAGGGGCTAGTTACTGCGGGTTCTCCGGCTTCAGGTGCTTTGTGTAGACAACGGGGGAGTTGTGCTGGTCCCTCTGACTCAAAATGTTGAGTCTCAGGATGCAAGAGGCACTGACTTGCTTTTGAACGGGCTGCTTGGGCTCCCTGGAGGAGGAGGGAGGCACATACTTTGTATTGACTGTATTGACTGATTCTGCTTCCCACAGCGAGTTCTGCCTCATTCCTGCTGGTGGTGGGCATTTGAATGTTTGTCTTTGGCTGCGTTGTCCACCTCGTAATTCAGTGTGTGCTCCTCATCATCTTTTTCTTTCTGGGGGATCCCTTCGTGTGCTCCAGATTCTCCTTTTTTGGGAGGGACTTGTGACTCTGTGAAGTAGTTGCTAATCTAAGTGGAAGATGGGTTTCCACATTTTGTAGTTAGCTCTTCAGGGTAAGTTGCCAGGTGTCATATTTGCATCCTGTTTTCACCCCAGTCTTTTGGAACTGAAGTGTTTCGATCATTTGCATTTAACAGACTGCCCAGCACTGCACCAGAGCACGTTCAGGTACTGGCTGTCCGGGAGCTCCTGCCTGGAGAGGAGAAGGCACAAGTCCTCTGCCCTGCCTGCAGCTGGATGAGCCAGGGGTGGGGCTGGGGCTCAGTGTGAGGGAGCTGGATGGACAAAAGGTCCTGATTTGGTGGTAATGGTACCTCTGGGTCTTGTGGTGTGGCTGAGATCTGCACATGTCCATCACCCATCATCACACTCCCAGAGTCATAATCGCTGTTAACATTGTGATTCATTTACTTTGGATCTTTTCCTGCGAATATGTGCATTTATGCTATCTATTCAAGTACGTGGGAACTCCAGAAACACGCATGGAGCACCTGGCCATGTGCCCAGACGCTCTTCTTGGTCCTGGGCCTGGTGGGGATAGGTCAGGAGAGTTCTTGCCCTCAAAGAGCTTCCATTCTGGTAGGTTTATGTAGTAAATCCTACCAGAGAGGAGATGATGTGTGTGTTCTGCTCAGTTCACTTTACAAATTACATCAGGCCGTGCATGGAATTATTTGCCTGCCCTTCCAGCCTGCAGTTGCCCTTCAGCTTGACAGAGAACAGCTGCCTGTGAAATGTGACCCTCTCAACGCCAGCCCCCCTGACCCTGGCCCAGAAGGTGCTCAGGGACGCCTTCCAGCTGGGCGGGCTCAGGTCCCGCCCCCATTCCTGCTGGGTTGCCTATAAAGGATGGGTTTCTCCTCTTTTGAGTGGTTATACCTACCTAATTGGCATTGAGGGACATATTTAAAATCCTGATATAGGGCGCCTGGGTGGCTCAGTTGATTGGGCGACTGCCTTCCGCTCGGGTCATGGTCCTGGAGACCCGGGATCGAGTCCCACATCGGGCTCCCTGCTCTGCGGGAGGCCTGCTTCTCCCTCTCTCACTCCCTCTGCTTGTGTTCCCTCTCTGGCTGTGTTTCTCTCTGTCAAATAAATAAAATCTTTAAAAAAAAATCCTGATACAATTTGCAGCCAAGTATGCCCTTAAATTGTTTCACTGCAGGGTGGGTGTGGGGCAAATGTTACGTTGGATTTCTTAGACTTTATATGCGTCATGTTTGCAAATGTCGGACCTAAAGTTTAATGTTTGGAAAGGATGGATGCCCTGTATCATTTGGTGTATTTGGAGAATTTGATCCAAATTCAGATATATACCCAAACAGAAGAGCATAATGAGTCCTTTTGTACCCATTATCCAGCTTCCAGAATTATCTGCTCACAGCCAACCTTGTTTTAGCTGTACTTCCTCATTCCCCACCCCAACTTAATTTTGAAACAAGTCCCAGACAGCCGGTCTTATTTCATCCATAAATATTTCAGTGTGTATCTTTAAAAGATAAAGACTTAAAAAACACACACACACACACACAACCACAGTCCATTATCATATTTCCCCCCCCACAGATGGCAAAAAAAAAAAAATTAATATCAAGTATCTAGTGAGTACACTCAGAATTTCCACTTTCCCATAAGTATTGCAATTAAAGAAAATTTGTTTGAATCAAAGACTGAGATCCTCATATTGT
>PITA01003356.1:50079-75731 GCA_004023965.1 Spilogale gracilis
TTTTTTTTTTTTTTTTTTTTTTTTTTTTTTTTTTTTTTTTTTTTTTTTTTTTTTTTTTTTTTTTTTTTTTTTTTTTTTTTTTTTTTTTTTTTTTTTTTGGACTGCATTTCTCCCTAGGTGATGGTATGTCTTTGTGTTTGGAGGTCAGGAGTTCCATGCAATGTATATGTGATGGCAGGGTTTTTCCCCCCTAATTTTTAAAATTGTAAAATACGTATAAAATATACCCTACTGACTATTTTCACCTGTGTAGTTCAGTGGCATTAAACACATTGACATCTTTGTGTAGCCCTCACCACCATCGTCTACGTAATTCTCTTCATCTTGTAAAACTGGCTCCCCACTCCCTCTCCCCCAGCCCCGGGTAGCCACCATTGTACTTGCGGTATCTGGGCTCATGTAAATGGAACCCAAACAGTGTTTGTCTGTGACTGGCTTATTTTCGCTCAGCCCGGTGTCCTCAAGGTTCATCCATGTTGTAGCACATGACATCATGTGTTTCTTTTTAAGGCTGAATACTGTTCCATTGCGTGGCTAGACCGCATTTGGTTTGTCCCTCCTCCAGGTTTTGCCCTGGACGGACATTCGGGTTCCTGCTGGGTTTTAGCTGTTATGAGTAGTGCAGCTGGGAACATATACAGACGTACAGGTAACTCTTTGAGACCCTGCTCTCAGTCCTTTTGAGTCTAGACCCAGAAGTGGACTTGCTGGATCATATATGGTGGTTGTATTTTTAATATTTTTGAGAAATGGCCATACCATTTTCCACAGCGGCTGCCCCACTTTGCATTCCTGGCAGCAGGGCAAAGGGACTCTGATTTCCCTAGTTCACCAATACTTATTTTCTGGATGGTTTTTTTGGATTTTGATTTTTGGTTTTGTTTTTGTTTTTTTGCTAGAAGCCATCCTAACGGGTGTAAGGTGGTATTTCAATGTGGTTTTGATTTCTGTTTCCCTAACGATGGGGCTTATTTTTAATAACTCATTTAAACTTAATATTTCATCTGTGGGTGCTTCAAGATGGGGGATGTATTTAGAAAGCCCCTGTAATTCTAAAAAAAAAAGGGCAAAATAACTATTTCCTAGACAATTTTCTTTCTTCTGGTTTTTTTTTTTTTTTTCCCAGTAGTCTCCACGCCCTGCGTGGAGCCCAACATGGGGTTTGAACTCACAACCCCGAGATCAAGACTGGAGCTGAGATGAAGAGTTAGACATTTAACCGACGGAGCCACCCAGGTGCCCGCTCGACAGTTTTCAAGATGTGTATGCCATCTGTGTGAAATGTTTTATAGAATCACCAAAATGAGACCAATCCTCTTTCTCAGTTTGTCGTGGAGAAGCTGGAAGCTGGAGGGCTGAGTTTTGCTTACAGCCTCAGCCCCCCGCAGGACAGCAGCGAAGGCTAGGGTCCAAGTTCCTGGGATCCAAGGTCCGAGTCTCCTGGTTGCGTAGGCCTTGTCCTTGTACCCCGTTTCCATGGCCCACTGTGGTCCTTGGGTGGTAAGGGCCAGGTGCACAAAGCCTCGTTTGTTTGTTGCACATGCCCACCAGCAGTTGCTCTCCTTACAGAGTGGTTATTCTTATTTGTCAAGAAACCCAGAACAACTGTTTTTATTCTTCACAGTGGATGCTTATGCACATGACCTTTCGAGAACATATTTCTGGATGCTGTAGAGGCACCGACATTCATGCAGATCAACTGGAGTGAGATCTGTTTCTTTCCACTGAAATTGTCTCTCTGTTCCTTTAAGAATTTTTAGTGTTCGTATGTTTCTTGTGCTGCTAAATGTTTATTAGAAATCCTGTATGATTCGGTATATTATTTTCAGATGGGAGGAGTCCCTTGGCAGAATGGTGTTAAAGCCTGATGTTAGTTAAACCTTCCCCTCCTTGTCATGGTTGGTGCTGTCGAGTGCTGGGTGTTGAGCGCACCTGGGTAGGACGGGACAGGGGGCATCTGATGGTCAGCTGCGAGCAGCCATGGAGCATGTCCTTCTGGGGGCAGCTGGCAAGCGTTCACACGTTGGTGTGTCGCATGTAAACACAGATATTAACGAACGGAGGAAGCGTGTGCCCACACCGTGCAAGAGCAGAGATGCTTTGAGCGCCGTTTATGACGGCCGTGGTGGAAGGTTCACACGCCTGTTCATTAAGCTCATCTTTACTGTTGGTTTAGTAAGAGCCAGCCGTGGTGCTATGTACTGGGGATTATGACAGCCCTGCCCTCACGGGACTTAGATTTTAATGCTTTCAAAGGAAAATGACACTTTTTTCCGAGAGACCTTGGCAAAACAAACGACCTTGAAATTTACCAAAGGAAGGGATTTGGAGTGCTGGTTGGATAGTCTCCAGACAAAAGAATCCTATCAGACCCTTTACTGCGGAGGGAACATTTATTTTAAGGACTCAAGCTAGCGTCCTCATTTGCTGATCATTTGTGGTCGATACAATGAATAACTCAGTTATTGTTGGTGGCAGATGGAATCATGAGAATTTCAACCCTGAAACACTCCAGACAACATAAGCCATGAAATGTTGAGGTAAAGGTGATTCTACTTTGTTATCTAAGCATTTGCTGACTTCAAAGCTAAGGAAGGCACCCCGGGGGCTTGGGAGGAGATTGCCATATAAGAAGGTTCGAAAAGTTTCTTAGAAGCTAGATATGAAGCCTGGATGTGAATTGATTTTCTGTGGCAATAATACATGTGCTGTGTGTTACCATAAGCATTTTGGTTCTCTTTTCTCCCGAATGCTTAATTTTATGAAGCAGGGAAGAGTCAGCCTCGGTGGCTGAAATGGTGGTGGCTCCTTCCACAGCGTAACCTTCCAGAACGTGTGTGGGGGAGCCAGCTCAGGCAGCAGCATTCTGTTGTCCGTGTGGCTCTTTGGAAGCTCATTTTTACCGGTAGACTCTTAATTAAGTCTGGCAGTCGAGTGGCAAGTCCCACAGCCAGAGCCACAGAGACACCTCTGCACGTCCCAGGGGACTGGCAGTGGTCAGGGTGAAGTCATACCCAGTGGGCCAGGTGGCATGGCTGTGGCTGATCTGAGACTCTGCTGCCAGGGTAAAGGGGAGGCTGGCGGGTGAGGATGGGCACCTAGAGCGCTGGTGAAATTCTGAGCAGTACCCTCTGTGAAATCTGGGATGGGGCACATCCCAGAAGCCAGCGAGTGCGTCCACTGGCCAGTGTGTAACCTGCTCTCCTTCTTTTCTGGACCTTCATCTCTGAGTGTCTCCAGAAGTTCAAACTTCAGATAATTTGCTCTTCTCTTTTAAGCCAACTTCTTTGTGGAATCCTTAACTTGCAGCTTTAACCCTTAATGTTGCCTCAGTGTCAAGGTCTTAGAAGTCTCGTCCCGCAGGCTTGGTTGCTTGTGGCCCCACTTTTCTTTAGTTGGCCTGAGACCAGCCTCATCCGTGCTTACTGCTCTGCAGAGCGGGCTTGTGCCCGTGCAGAGCGGGCTTCTGTCCTGCTTGCCTGCTGAGCCTTGGCCTCGTTGTGGCTCGGCACCTTCTCTGCCTGCTGGGTGCGGGGAGGTCTTGATCTTGAGACCTCTTGTCTCTTCCCCTCCAGCCCCACACCGCTGCTCCGGCTGCAGGCAGACCTCTCCTGCTCAGTCCGTCTTGCCCTGCACTTGTAAGAGCTGTTGGTGCTCCCTGGGTAGAGCACTCACTGGTCCCACAGCCCTATGATCTGTGATGACTGTGACCCTGCCCCCTCTCCAGGGGGTGCTCCCTTAACTGGGCGATGGGCTGTTTGTGGGAGAAGTTAGCCATGTTACCTGCAAGAAATCTCATGAACTTCACAGAACTGCAAGGGGAACAGACAATTTGTGCTTTAGGAATCTACAGAAGAGCCGCTGGTAAATGAGCAGTCAGGGAAGGCTTCTGAGAGGAGGCACTGTCAAGTGGGAGGTGCAGGATGAGGATCATGAGGCCAGTGGGGAAGGCACACGCATGAGCAGGGGCTCTGCACTTGAGGGTGCCATCGCTAAATCTGAAAGGTTGTCGGGAGCTACAGCAGCTGGGGGAAAGTTCAGGGCGGGCGAGCCAGGCACGGCGACCGGGGTTGACTGGCCATTGGAGACTTGGAACAGAAGGGCACCATGGCTACAGCAATGGGCCAGGAAGAACTCTGACTTTGGACAGCTGAGCCGGTAGAGGGCCTGGAGCCTGGATCTAAGGTTGAGAGGGCCTGTGCTGGGTGGCAGAGGTGAGAAGGGGGAAGGGGGATCTCCACCCAGGATGTAATACCTGTTGTTTGGGTGCAGGGAAGGGAGGAGCCCAGGAGGAGCCCAGGTGTGCCCTTGGGCCTGAGTGGGATGTGAATCGAGTTCTTGGTCAAAAACCCAGCTGGCAGGAGGGGCGGCCGAGTGTGGGGAGGATGCATTGCCTTGCAGACCTCCTGAGTGGGCTGCAGTGTTCCAGACACAGGGCAGTCTCCCCTCTGTGCTGAACTCCCAGGGCCCCGGATGGTGCCTGACGTGTGGGAGGCGCTGCATAGACGTGAGGACTGAAAGGGGTTGAGGGGAATTCAGAATGGGCCCTGGGTCCTCAGGCCTGGCCGTGTTGTAACTCCGCGTAAGTGAATGAGTTCCCCAAGGGATGGAATTCAAAGGACAGAGAGCTAAGGATAGAGTGTAGGCATGGGCAGCACTGCAGCTGGAGGCTCAATGGAGGCAGGGAAGTCAGCAAAGGAGGCAGGAAGGGATTGACCGGTGGTGGGAGGGAAATGGCACGACCCAAGGTCAGCCAAGGTCAGGAGGCTCCTGTGAGGGGGTAGTTACCCTGGGCACACAGGCTGGAGAGGGTGTAGGATAAGAAACCTCATTCAGGTTTCTTTTTTTTTTGTTTTTTTAAAGATTTTATTTATTTGACAGAGAGAAATACAGCCTGAGAGGGAACACAAGCAGGGGGAGTGAGAGAGGGAGAAGCAGGCTTCCCGCCGAGCAGGGAGCCCGATGTGGGGTTCCGTCTCTGAACTCCGGGATCATGACCTGAGCTGAAGGCAGACCCTTCACAACTGAGCCAGCCAGGCGCCTCCCCCCTCAATGTCTACTTTTTACAGGTGGGTCTTGTTGTTCACTCACCTCTGGGTCCAGAGTGGGTGTTCCAGTGGATGGAAAGAAAGTGTGCTAATTCAGTCAAGGCTGGTTCTTCTCTGCCCTTTGTAAAACTCTTGTCTAAAAGTTAATGGGTGAGCAAACTAGGGAATCTTGTCAGATTGTTTCTGGAGGAAACTTTGAGAACATGAACTAAAAGGGAAACATCACAGCGATCTTGATGAGGCTGTAGGACAGAACCCTAAGTGGCAGAGCGGGTTTAGCCAGATTTTTTCCTCTTTGTGGTGGAGTTCCTTATTAAAGTAGTTCAGGTAAAGCTTTAAAGATAGTATAGAGAGTTTTACTTTTTTTTTTTTAAGTTGGTAATAAGTAATTTTAAGATAGATGCTTATGAAGCTTGTAAATAATAATTAAAAAAGGAAACACCCCTTGCCTTGTGCCTTGTGCATGTGAGTTCTATAAATATTTACATAGCTGGACTCATGTGTCTGCTTGGAGGGGCTGTGGTGTGGGCGGGGCTCAGAGCCGGGGGTCCCAGTGTTTCCCTCTGACATTTTCTTCTTGGACTCCTGCAGCAGAGGTGCTGTCTGAGCGCTTCTCCTTCTTGATTTTAGTTTGCAGTCAGGGCGCTGTTGGGGGCCCCTGGCTCAGCAGCAGAACCGGGGTCTCAGCTCTCTGTGATCTGGTCCCATAGTGAGGACCAAGAGGGGATGTTCTCAGTTGCGTGATGGCTTTCACAAGGAAAGCCCCTCCCCTGCTTTTAAACACCCATCTCAGTGGCAGTCTTTGAAGTCTGAATATCCCAAGGGCTCACAGTGTGAACTCCTGTCCTGTTGTCCTGTCGGCAGGCATACGATCTGACCGCTTTGGAGTGACTGGCGGAAGGCTTCCTAGTACAGCGGAGCAGTCTTAGAGATGTCTTGGGCACATGTGCAGAAATGGTCATGGCAGCACACGGGAGGAAACAGCTGGAGAGCCTGTCAGGGTCCTAGGGAATGTGGCCGTCATCCAGTGCTGTTCCGGAGGGCAGGCCACGCGTGGCTGGACTGCTCACATGCAGCGGAGAGCCCAGAAAGCCCACTAATGGGTGTGTGCCATGCAGGCCTGTCTCTGTGGAGTTCAGCATGCAAAACCGTACCTCATGTGTTAATAGGATCATAAAGAGCTAGAAAATACAAAGTGATCTCTTGAGAAAGGTAAGTGGTAAATTCGGGAAAGTGATTATTTGGTGGGGAGGGAGAAAATGGGACCGAATAGGGTAGAAGGGGCTCCAAGTATATTTTATTCTTTTAAAAATGGCAAAGGTGAGAGAGTGTTAAAATTTGATGAAGCTGAGTGGTGGGTACATAGGAATTTATGCTTTTCTATATGATGGAAATACACTCTTATTTAAAAATAAAGCAGTATGTGAATGGTAATCTGTACTTACAGCCAAAACCTTTCAACATTGGGGTGTTTTATGTATATCTCTCTCATCTGCTCACCTGCGGAATACTAAAATTATGGTGCCTTTAATTGTATCTGTTGATGAACCTTATGCCTTCTTATTTTATTTTTGTTTTATTTTCTCTTTCCTTATTTTAAACATGGGAAAGTAGAGGACACTTTCTTGATTTGTCTCCATTTTAAGGACACGATTTTAAGGTGTGTCTTCTCTTTTGGATTGTGCCTTTTGGTGGAAAAATAGGTCCTTGGCACTGTGTCTGTTCGATAACGGTGAATTATCTACAGAAAAATGAGGACGGGTGAACCGCTGACGTGAATGCCTGCATTTCCTTGTGTAGTCCTTAGAATATTCGGGAAGCCTCCACAAAAGTACACTATAAATTTAACATCATCCAGGCCATGGATCTGGAATGGTTTCCCATTATCCCTGAAATAGGAGTTGCTTCTGAGATTGTGATTTCTGGCTTAATTGAATTAGGATTATTGCCTTCAGGATGGGAGTGAAGTGGTACATTCCTTTCATGCCCGTCGTGGGGGATGGCATTAAAGCAGGCCGTTGATCCTGGTACTTACTCAGTGTCTCTTTCTGAGGAAGTAAGAGCTTAATATGCCCCGTTCAGTTAATCCTGACAACATCCTTAGAGGTGAATGGAAGGCAGGTAGTGTTACTTCCATTTTACTTAAAAAGCAGCTGGAACACGTGGAGTCTGAGCTTCCGGGGAGCCCTTGGACTCTTGTCTAAGTATTAGGCGCTTGTTATTCCAAACAGCAGCGGAGAGGAACAAGACTCACGGAGGAGGAAGGAAGTATTTATGACATGTCACCTCTGTGCAGGGCTCTGTTGGGAACTCTCGGGATTGTGATCCCTTTTGATCCCGAGCGCCATTTCGAGAGGTGGAATCCTCCTGGACTCTCCCAGGGAAGTCCAGATGCTGGCCCGTGTCCCTGGGCTGGTCAGTGACTGGCTGGTTAGCGACAGGCAGGGATCTGCACAGGCCAACAAAGGGCGACCTTCCTGTGGTCGTGCGTCCAGCTTGGTGGTGTGAAGGAGAAACCCCGGGGCATCCGTTGTTGGGGAAGACAGAGCTTCGAGGTATTGCAAGCAAAATTGACAAACTGAGTTGTGGTGGACATCACTTGCTAAGACCATTGAACACAATTTCACCCTAGTGAAATGATTTGGGATCATTGAGTAGAGTTCCAGAGCACATGATCTCATAGTTCTTCATACTGGACAGGGCCTGCCTAGCCCAGAGCTTCCAGCATAAATGCATTGTTCATTAGTAGCCTCCTGTTTGGTAGACTTTATTTGGCCACTTTGCCAGGGGCTCGACTGCTCCAGTGTTTAACAGTTCTGGTTGGAAATCATTAGGAAAAGGTCAGGAGGGAGAAATAAGGCTAATTGGGGCCTGTCGTCTTTGCTGCCATGTCCCCAGTGTCTTGCCCAGGGACTTATTAGCATCAGGGTCTCTCTGTTTTACCAGTAGGGAAGGGGGGTGGGGGCTGTTGGAAAGATGAACTTGCCAGGGGCAACTTCTTATTAAGGGGTAAAGCTAGGCCCCAAACCCAGGCCACTTTGATGACAAGTTCACAGTCTTTCAGATCCATTAAGTGGTGTGCCATGCGTTTGGTGGGATGAGGTTTCTTCTTGTTTTTTAAAAAATATTGCTAATCACTCCTGAGAAATCAGGATGAGGGCTTAGATTTCAGCCGCCTTGAGTTAGACAATGATTTCTCTTATTATAAGGAGAGCCCTTTATTAACTGAAAACACTTGGCTATTAGACATGGTGTTTAATTGCCGTTAGAATGTATTTTTGTCACACTGCCCTATAATAAGCCAAGGAACTGCTTGTGCCAAACACAGAAGGAAGGAGAAGGGAGGATGAAAACCCTTCTTCTCCTGGAGTTCCCCAGTAAGCCCCTGGTGTTCTGTTTGCTGTTCTGGGTCTGGTTTCTGTTTACCACTTCTACCTCTTACAGAAAGAACACCTGGGCTGGGGCTGGTCAGGCCCCGTGGAAGAGAGGACCTCCCCCCCGCCGCATGATCTGAGGCGCAGCGTCTCAGTTCTGACCGAGTGCTCCTCTTTGTCTGGCCTCCAGGGTTTCCTTTGTGTGTGGGCCTTAACGTTTTTAAAAGATATTTAATTTGTTTATTTTAGAGGAGGGGAGAGAGAGCATGCTGGGGAGGACCAGAGAGAGAGGGATGAGCCGACTCTGTGCTGAGCAGGGAGCCCAACATAGGGCTCAATCCCGTGACCCCGAGATCATGACCTGAGCCGACACCAAGAGTTGGAGGTTTAACTGACTGAGCCACCCAGATGCCTGATCATTTTGCCTTCTAGAAAGAAAACAGCTATTTGGCCTTTTATATTTTTCTTTGCAAAATGGAAATAACTTTATCTCTGAAATTAAAAAGTCAGCAATGCTAGTAAAAATGAAGCAGCTACAGAAGAGTATTAACAGAGAACAGTCACCACTAATCCTATTACTGTTCCCATTTGAATGGACGTCCTTCCAGAAGCCTACTTTGTGTGAACAGAAAACTAGGGGAATGGCGTAACACTTTGGAAACAGTTGTGTAACGATCTTTCCCGCCCCAGAGTTTACTGTGATGTTAAGAGTATCTTTCTGGGTTAGTTAAAGGTAATTAGTATGCTGTTTGTTGAGGTTACGTATCATACAGTATTCTCCATATTGCATTAAATCGATCCTTTTCTCTTTCCACTCCTTAGTACTTTAGACATTTGCTATATTTAGGCGTGGGGAGAAGCATCTTGCGTGTCTCTGTGTGTTTGATGATTGTTCTTGATGTCTGATGACTTCTGTTAAATTTCTAAAAGCAGCGCTGAGTGAGTGGTGTTATGTTTTTAAGACTTTGGGTGCATATTCCCCAAACTCTGCAGAAAAGTTGGGCCAATTTTATAGTAGCAATTGCACTAAATTCCTTGTATTACTTATTTCTAAGGAACACAGTCTCATAGTTCCAAAACAAAAGACAGGAGGACAAGTCTCCTATGTGCCCTCCCCTGCCCCCACTGTTGCGGATTTCTTTGAGTATCCTCCCAGAATTTTTTTATACACAGAAACAAGTGGGAATGTATGTTATCATCCCCTGTGTACACATGTCTAGCATGCTATGCACCATTTTCTGTGCCTTTTAAATTTTTTAAAAATTAACTGTTTCTTAGACTTTCCAAATGAGATGGAAGCTTATTGCCATTCTGTCTCTAGCCCTTCTTGTGTATCTCTCTCTCTCAAAGCGACGGGATGGTCCCTGCTGTGGATGGCCGTATCTGAGGCACCCAGGTGCCCACTGTTGGTATTTGGATGTAGCTTCCAGTCTTTATTCCTCCTCCGGCGGCACCGCCTTGAAGCACTTGATACACACACTGTTTGACACTGGACAGGTTTATCTGGAAGGAGAGTGGCGGGGTTCAGGGACAGGAGCATCTCTGAATTTGACAGGTGCTGCCCGCTTACTCCCACGTGCCCATGTCACTTTCCTCCAGCATTGCTCTCCATGGCCCCACCACAGAGCCTGCCTGGAGTTTAGTTCTTTCATGATCATTCCGAAAGTTGTGCAGATAGTATGCACATAAGGAATGCGGAAACCAGAAGAAAGCAAACTGCTGGCAAGTGTGTAAGTGCGTGGGGAATCACAGAGTCAGAGGAGAGAGTAACTGGTAAGCTATGGACTACCATCCTCCCTGCCTCCTCCTGCTCCCTCCTCACCCCGTCTCTCCTCCTCTTCTCTCCAATCTGAAACAGCGCCACTTCTTTTAGGAACTGGGCAGTGGCTTTCAGTATGTGAGACTAGAAAAGCAGTGAGTCTTCTTAGGAACTGACCTCAGCACTAGCAAGCAACAGGTACTAGCGGTTGAGCGAAATGGTATTTGAAGCAAACATTCTGATGGGGCAGAGCTCTAGGAGTAGCTGAGGCCGACAAAGTGTAGGCGGGGCCCAAGGCAGAAAAGTAACGGCAGCCTGTCAGCCCGGCCCTTCGCGGCCCTCCGCCTCAGAGGCCTCCCGCCGGCCAGTCTAGCAGTGCCCCGGAGGCCGAGGCCGGGGGTGGGTACCGCCTAGCTGGGACGTGGCTGGACTTCACGCCGGTCTGTTCAAAACATTGTGGTTGCCCAACCACAAAAACAAGCGGATGCTTTTTAATAGAATTAATTTTTAAAGATGCTGTTAATAAAGAGAAAAAGAATGAACCAGCCGCTTATAGGTTTTTGTTTTTGTTTTTGTTTTAAAGATTTTATTTACCCATTTGATAGAGAGGGAACACGAGCAGGGAAAGCAGGAGAGGGAGAAGCCGACTTCCCACTGAGCAGAAAGTCCTATGTAGGGCTTGATCCCAGGTCCCTGGGATCATGACCTGAGCCAAAGGCAGATGCTTAACAGACCGAGCCCCCAGGGGCCTCGCTTACAGACTTTTTTAGGAGACGAAACCATTTTCTTCAAACTCCTGTGAGGGTAGGAGGCCTGCCTGCATTCTCCTGGGGCATCCTGGCTCTGTCCAGTCTGTATAAGTGATGCAAACCTACGTCATATTTCGAGGCTTTTTCAAACTCCTAAAAGGCACAGTGCCCCCCATGGCCAACTTGTGCTGTTGAGCTGAGCCCAGGAGAGGTTATGGGGGCTGCTCATGGAGACACGGCACCACCTGGTAGCTTCAGGTGACCTTGACTCCCTCCTAGTCTCTCCTGCGTCCCTTTGTGACAGCTTTTTTTTTTTTTTTTTTAAAGATTTTATTTATTTGACAGAAACACAGCCAGAGAGGGAACACAAGCAGGGGGAGTGAGAGAGGGAGAAGCAAGCAGGCTTCCTGCCGAGCAGGGAGCCCGATGTGGGACTCAATCCCGGGTCTTCGGGATCATGACCTGAGCTGAAGGCAGTCGCTTAACCAACTGAGCCACCCAGGCGCTCCCCTTGTGACAGCTTTAACGTAAAAATGCCACCTTGTGCAAGAACACTAAAAATACCCTCCCTTTTTTCTTATTTTCTAGCCCTTATAAATACTGTAACTTTCTGCTCTGTTCTTCTAGATAAGTACATTCTAACCATTGGCATTTCAAGGTTTCTTTCTCAGGGGCTGTTAGCGTCTTCTGGGATGAGGCCGGGCTTACCTGGATGAAACTGGTTTTACCAGTGCTCCAGTGGCCTTCAGTGTTTTCTTGGGCTTGCTGTCTCCCCTTCCTGAGGCCCAGCCGGTAGTGTCCTCGGGCAAGGGGACCCCCACTGTGGATTCCCCCAGCTCAGGGGTGAGATCACTGAGGTCCAACATGGTACGCTTCTTCCTGGCCTCACCTTGTTGGAAGATAAAAGCAGGCTTCCTGGGTGCTAAGCGGGCTGCCTGTATGGCCCCTGCTGCAGTTCCAGACGCAAGCACTGATTGGGTCTGTCCTTGCCCGGAGGGATCATTACTGTGACCGCAGAAGGCACCCAGCTGGGTGAGCCTTGGTCACTCAGCACAGGCCAGGCTGCCTCTGCATCGGGGGACATGTGTGCATGTGTGGGACGGCAGGATCAGGCTTTCATTTCCCCTACTCATGAACCTCGGCGGTAGATGGTGACGAACAGGAGTCAGTTTGGGCTGGAAGGAAAAGGTGACTTTGCTGGGGCAGAGAGAAAGGGTTGTGTTTCTGGACTGCGGTGCACACTCGTCTAGGATTGTATAAAAACCTCCACGAAAAGGCTTGCTTTCAAAAAACAACTAAAGGCATACAGGACCCAAAGCACAAGAATATCCAGAATGCATTATATAATGTGCTCCACTGAAAGGAACATTCTGAACAAACTTAGGAAAAGGATTTTTAAAAATGGCTTTCATAAAAATACTGCTAGGGGTGGGTCATAAGGTTTGCAGAACTTGCCTTCAGAAAGTTCCCTTCCAGCGTCTGTTGACTGGTGATTGAAGCTGGTCGTAGGACTTTCGGAAGTCCGCATTCCCCAGAAACAACCACTTCCGGAAGGACTGCGCTCGGTGAGTTTGGAGGCGGGTGCCCAGCCCCCGCAGGAGTGGGCTTTGGGGGCCTTTCCTCCTTATCGCGCGTCCCCCAGACCCCTCTCGCTGGCCTCGTAAAAAAACAGATGGTGCGCCAGGAATAGCTCAGAAGTCACGTTGGCTCCTGGCTGTATAAAGAGAAAGAACTGGAACCATAAAAATTTGAAATCTCCCAGGAAAGGAAATTACTCCCTCCATGAAATATCGATGTAAAGGGAGCATTTAAGAAGACAAAAATTATGAACCCAAATTCAAGTTGAACCAGATACTATAACCTTTTTGAGAATTGTTAATTTAAAAGCAAATAGAATAAAATATAGACAATAAAAGCAAATTAAATCATTTTTATGCTTCCTGGGTTTTGGTGTCCCGTGATTGAAGGAGCTAATAGGGAAGAGCAGGTTTTGGACCAAGGACTGGGGATCCTGTCAGATCAGGCACAGGCTGGGACCCTTTAGGCACAGGGGAGAGGTGAGCCAAGCCAGGGCCCGCCTGGAGGTGGGAGCTCTGCAGATCCAGAACGGGCTCCAGAACAGAACCTTGGGTGAGGAGTGTTTTCCCCAGCAGAGCTGCCCAGCCCCGCGTCCCAACAGCGGGAGCAGATGTTTGAGGAAGGTGTCTTTGTCAGATAGAGCTGGGGGTGCCCCCAGCAGTCGATGTGTTATGTGCAGCAGGGGAAGCTGGGGCTGGGTTGCATCCCCCTACCTTCAGGGATAAACAGTTCTTTTGAAACATCACTAGAAGGGGAAAAAAAGGCAGCTTAAGATTTATCTGAAAAGGAAGTGGGAAGTTTAAGTTGCTGGAGATCTCATTACTGTCTGTCTCGCTAACCGTAATTAAAAAATGCCTGAATGATCTTAATAACACATGATTCAGCTGACAAGCACTAATTGCCCTGTGCCAGGCCAAGAGAAGATGAATGTTGTCAAGAAAACCACAAGTCAGACAAGCTGATTCTCTCTTAGTCTGACACCGTGTTCCCATGTACAGACCAGTTTTTACTGGAGCTCTTCCAGCATCAAAAGAAGCTCTTTACCTTCCCATTAATTTTCATCGCTGGCAGGCCCGAGTTGTTTGTGACGGGCTGTTCTCATTACTCCTGCTCGCCGCCTCTGGAGCCGGGTCTGCAGACGAAATGTAAATATGTTTCTTGCTCTTATCTTGGTCCTTTTTTAAGAAAAGAAATCCGCTCCCATTCAGTCCTAATGCCCCGGTGGGCTTGTCAGTGAATTACATGGCATTTGGGAATTGATTTTCTGACTCTCCTGATTTGTCAAGAATTTCTTCTGCCTTTTCAGCAATTTGACAGGACCTGTTGGGCCACCAAATCATGTGATCAGGTCTTCTGTCTGCAAAGAAAAGGGAACGAACAACTCCATGTCCCTTGGGCGTCCAGAAACAACCTTGCAGGGGGCAGGGGTGGAAGGGGGGGTTGATCTGGGAAGATGGGAGTGGGGAGGAATCCTGACATCGGCTCCTTCCTGCACTTGCATAGGACAGCTGCCACTAGAACTGAATCATAGTCTGACCTAACATTGAAACTCAGTTCCAAAAATGGGGCCTGCGTGCCCCTGTGCTCAGAGCAGCATGCTGGTGGGAGAAGGGGCCGCATTGAGGATGACACCCCTGCGGGCCCTGAGCGTCCACTGAGGCTCTTGGCACCAGGCCTTGAGCCCCCAGGGGGGCTCCCTACAACAGGGAGGAGGGTGGACGCAGCGCCTGCCCTTGCCCAGGCTGGGCGGACCTCTGCAGGAAGACACCGCTGCAGAGTGTACCAGGAGTCCTGACCCACATCTGGGACAGCCACGTTCCAGCCCCCTGGAGAGGCAGGCCACCTGGGAATGGAGAGGTTGGCTCAGAAATCTGGCAGAGTTAGCCGGGCCCTGGCTGTGGGGCCAGGGGCCTGGTTCTTGCCATCCCTGAGCCAGTGTCCTCGTGTGAGAAAGGGCCTCCTAGGGCAGAGGTGGGGTCTCCATGGGGGAGGGTTCATTGGGATAGTGCTAGACAATGCTTGGCAGGGAGGGGCCAGTCCCTCGCAGGGTTGGGGTATGAGAGCACAGGCTTCACACTGCCCAGTGCAATGTGGCCCATGTCGGGCGCTGCTCTCCAGGTGGACGAGGATGATAAGGCTACTAAATAAACAAGCGTAGTGTGGTAAGTCAGCCCACCAACTCAGTGAAGCGACAGGGACTAGTTACCTAGAGCTCCCTGCTGAAGGGCCGATGACCCACTGATGGGAACACCGCAGGGCCACCCCCACACAGAGCTTTCACTTTAGCCTACTTAGCGTAAGTGTCTCTTGTCACAGACCTATTTTCCTGAAATTGGAAAAAAAAAAAAAAGGAAATTTGTGGGGGTCATCAAATACCATCAGCCTGACTTCATTGTAGAAAAGAAATTGTAAAGGAAGTCGTGTGTGGATAGCTAGCCAGGGTGCCTGCCCTGCCTGGTCTCCGGGGAGAGCATGAGTGTGGTGACCCCCGGCGGTGCAGCACTTAGGTGCTTAGGACATGAACTGCTTGGTGGCGTGCTTGGTGGCGTGTGCGTGCCAGGAGGACCTGACCCAGGGCTGTGGGAGTGGTCGCTGCTCCCAGCAGGGCTCTGCCATCAGAATCATCCTTTCGTGATGACCTCGTGACCTCTGGAGTTTCTGGAGGCCTGGACTCCAGTTGTCCTGGGATCTGAGACTCAGGAGTAAAGCCTTCGTAGGCTTCTGGAAGCATATTCTAAGAAACAGCACCTCTTTGTGGTGGTATGGCCCCTTTGTCTTGTGATGTGTGCAGAGCCCTGAGTCCCTGGAGCCAGGGACTGGAGAGTCCAGATCCATCACTGATTCCCAACCTCAACCTTATAGGCTCAGTTTTTAAAATTGGAAGCTCTGAAGGGGATGGTTGTTCATTTAATCTTCGTATCTCACCGATTCGTTCGTGTGTGTGTGTGTGTGTGTGTGTGTGTGTGTGTGTAGGAGTGGTGCTCATCACCCTGTTTTTTTTTTTTAATCAAGTTATTTATATTATGGGGCGAGTCTGTCACACGGTCTGAATGCGGAATGTTGCCATCTTTTTA
Source organism: Spilogale gracilis (assembly GCA_004023965.1). Taxonomy (NCBI): domain Eukaryota; kingdom Metazoa; phylum Chordata; class Mammalia; order Carnivora; family Mephitidae; genus Spilogale; species Spilogale gracilis. The sequence continues at coordinate 65,662 of PITA01003356.1, forward strand.
ATCAGAACCTTCCAGTAATTTTCTCTTTACAATAGAGCTATTGAAATTATATTGGGATGAAACTAGCATAATATAGAAATTGTTGGCTTGCATGAGATTTTTATAATATATACATGTAGACAAAGTTGGCTTTAGTTCAGAAGGCTACTTCTGTTTATTGTTGTGCTTTTATTAGCTCATGTTAGAGAGCCCCCACAGTGTGCCAGATGCTGTTGAGAAATTCGGGGGAATGGAGTCCCTGGCCACAGACCTCGAGTTCTCTCATCTGTAGTTAAAAGAGCCCTCCTGATGGATTCCCAGAAATAATCTGATTCCAGAACTCCTTGCTGTTCTTCTCCCACGGTTGGATATGTGCTTTTCTCTCTTGCCAGTAATTGCCACAGTACCAGTTTGTAGACGGGGTGGGGAGGCCACTGTGCTTCTAAGGGAGGGGTGCAGGAGGCAGGTGCTCATCTTGGAGACCCGTGCAGATTTGGACGGGTGATTATTTAACCCCCTGTAGCGCCATCAGCACCGTGTCCTGTGCGGAGTGCCTGGGAAAGCAGCCTTCCCGGAGAGAGCAGAAGGAGCTAATAGGTGGGGCTTTGAGGCAGAAGTACACGTGATTGTCAATTTCATGGATTACAGTTAATTCTGTTTAATGTCCTCCCCCCCCTTGTTTTTGCAAAGTCCTGTGCATTATAGAACATTGACTTTAGCATAGAAGTGCTTAATACTTGATTTGGCATTTTAATGGATATTTACACAGTGACACCACAGATGTTGGATAAACAGGGGATTTGTTCTAATGAGATCTTCAGTGATTCGAAGCCGTTTTCCCCCTTGCCTTCTGGAATCCTGGCCTCTGCTTCTGCCTAGTTGTGGTGATGCCAGAGTCACAGAATGCTCTTCTCCGGAGCGTTCTGCGCACTCTGGTCCTCTCACTTCCTCACTGGCTTTTAGGAACTTTGAAGCACCAGCTTCTTCCTCTTCTGTCTGCGCGTGCCCTCTGCAATGCCTGGGTCTGATTCGCATGTAGCGGAAATATTGGTTGAACCGAATTATTTTTACACACGAGCCTTTCATGTGGCCAACATTTTGAGAGCTGTTTCCTTTGGCTGGAGGCAGGGAAAAATCTTTCAGTTCCCTGAGGAGCGTCGATAGCTTCAGATATAGGGGTGCCCTGCTCAGGGAGGGTTTCCAGCCAGGAGAGGGCACGAGGTGAGTGCCACATGCCCAGGGCTGCGTTGAGGCAGAGATGAGAGTGATTTGTCAATGGGGACGGTCAGTAGGAAGGTCTTGAGGCCTTTGGATGGTTGCTGGAGGAGAGGCAGTTCCTTTCGTGGATAAGAGGGGTAGAGAGAAGAGGGAAGGCATTGAAGACCCCAGAATTCTCTTGTCCTTCAAGACCCAGCTCAGCGCTGTCAAAATTTCCTCTTCGTATCTTGTGAATTCGCCAGTAGATAATCCGTGTCTTCCAAGGATATTTTGCCTGCCTCTTTCTGATGAGACCATTGGCATCAAGGAATAATAATAGCTCAGGCTTGGGGAATAGTTCCTCTGTGTGCCGGACACTGTTCAAAGCTCTTCCTATCTTCCAACTAGGTCAGCCCTCACAAGAGGAAAGTGAGGTACAGGGGGCAGTTCTGGCCCCAGGGTCTCTGTGCCCCCCATGTCCTGTGAGTGGCCGGTCAAGTTTCCCAGGTCTCACCCATCTCCTGATAGATCTGAATGTGCCATTGTGAGCCCAGAGACCTTGTCACATGTCAGTCCCAGCCTCAGGTGCCTGCAGGGACCTTCTTGAAAGGGACGCTGGCTTTTTGTGCTGACTTTTCTCTTTACTCAGCCGCTCCCTGATGGGGAGCCCAACAGGCCCCACCCCTGCCAACTGAAAACTTAGAGTCCAGTGTGAGGCCCCTCACAGGCAGTATGCATTTGGAAAGTCCTGATCTTGTAAGTATCCACCCCAGCATGGCTGAAGTTAGATTTTGTCCCTGAGAATGCTGCAGTGCTGGGGGGTGGGGTAGGGGGTGGGACAGCTGGTCAGACAGGCTCTGGCCTTTTTAGGAGGCCCCACATGGCCACTCTTGTCCCTTTCCTCCCACTGGCTCTGGGTCATGTTTACCTCGTTGCGATTTGGACGCAACCCGACAGCTCACAACGTTTTCTGGCCCGCCAGGGTTTAACGTTGTTCCGTGGAGACAGAAGGGGCCCTCAAGTCTCAGCCACATGCAGCGCAGCCCCCACCCCGTTCCAAGCACAGATCTAGGGAAGCAGTTGTGCCCGAGAACAGATGTTCTTGCGAATGGGGTCCCTGCACTGCTGGGAGTCCCCTCTGACCTGGTGGACACTGGAAGTGAGGCTTCAGAGGAGCTGCATGAGTGAAAGATTCTGGAAGGTCAGGACCAGTGCCATTTCTCCTCTTCCCATTCCCTTCTGAATTGTGTGTTGACGAAGGAGAGAGCCTCCCAGTACACTGGCATCAGCCCTGGTACCACCTGGGTGAACCCCAGGCCACGGATGCCCCCTGGCGCTGAACAGGGCCACCAGGAGGAGCCACTGGACAGGACAGAGTCCATAGCCACTGTGAGGGCCAAGCCGCTAAGACCACGTCTTCCTCCGGATGGCATTCCTTACCCTTAGTACCCAGGGATTGAAAACCCAAAAACAAACAGCATCTAGTGATGAAAAAGACCTTGATTTTGCTTAGAAGCTCTCAGTTCTTAGGTGTCCTTTGGTTTATATGCAACTCAGCGGTCACAGGAACCTTGGTAGGTTCAGTACAGGAGAACATGTCCAACACTAAGAAACTGTGGTGTAGAAAGTTGAATTTAGGGACCCCCAGGCTGAAACTTACTGAGAGGCAGTACACTGAACATTTTTAAGTGTTTTCCTTGTTGTCAGGCACTGTGCTTCATCTCATTTAATTCCATTGGCTATTAAACTAAATCCCTATTTGGTTTCAGATTTACATACATCCACATATTCGTGTTTGCTTATAAATAAACGTATTTAACGCTTAGTGCTTTACTGTCTTTCTCCGTCTCTGTATTGTCAGCCTGAGTCTCTTGTTCACTGTAGAGATCGAACTTCCTAAGCTGGAGGAACGAACAAATGAGGCCCCGTCTTTCCTTTCTCCCCGGGGTCTGGCACATAGGAGGTGGTCGTTCAGGTTCACTGAATCAGATCGGTTCTTGCAAAACCCTACCTCACAGAACTTGGTATCACCTGTGTTTTGCAGATTGGGAAATCGATGCTCAGAGAATCCCGCCCCTGTGCCCCCCAGCCCCCTAGGATTTGTGTGGAAGAGGCACCCCCTTCCTCCAATCCAGTGCCTTGGTCTTTGTACCACAACTTTGTTTGCAGGTGCACATGAGCTTTTGGGTTGGTTCCCCCCCCTTTAGTTTTTGTTTTGTTTTGTTTTTAATTAATTCTTTTTAAAAAATTTTAACTTTAAGCTTTCAAGGATTCATAAAATAGCCTCGAGAAGAGTATACCACTTTTTCCTCTTCCTAAAACATCCAGTGCATGTGAAGTGGTCAGGAAATAATTTCTTAGAAGGACTCCAGCCATTGCAGACCTCATATTGCTGGTTGCATGTGGGGTGCAGTAACTGGGCTTTCATAAACAGTGGTGTGAGAGGATCTGTTTTTTGGAGATCCAAGCTTTCCTGCCCCCTGCTTGGCTCAGATAGGATACCAGGGTCTTTGTAGCAGAGACACGGCTGCCCCGACAGTAAAACCACTTCTTCTGGTGTGTGGTGGGGCATCCCATATGATTGGGGGAGAGGGAAAGCCAGTGGCAGGCAAGAACTGGAAGGAGAGAGTGCGAAGGGAAACATGGGGTCCCCGATGACTGGGTTGTAGCACCAGGGTGGCCTGATGTGGGATAGCAGACAGACATGAGCCCTGAAGCTGGCGGAGACCTGAAGAGCTGGGGGTTCTGGGGAGTCTGCTGGCTCAGAGCGGGAACCCCTGTACTAGCACCGGTCAGAGAAAGGGCAGGGCATCAGTACCAGAGATCGCAAAATCCCAGGCAGTGACCCAGCTGAGCCTGCTCTCTGTCCTGGGCAGGAGTCCGGGCTGGAGGGTACGGAGTACCTGGCAGAGAGCCCTGCCCTAGATGGATTGGAACCAGAGCGATACACTTGCCTTATGATTTTAAGTTGCTGCATTTGTGGGTTAGTATGGGGCAAATTGGAGGGTCCCCTTTGTAAAACATATGTACAGTCTGGCGGGAGAATAGCAGCTTGAGTCTGCTTTGTGTGGCTTTTCTCCCTGCTAGAACACAAGTCTACCTTGCTACTTTCTAAATTGCATTTATTTGAGTTTTTAAATCCTTAGATACTTAATGAACTGGACAGGGTAACCTCAGACCTTTCCGTGGCTGTGGTTACTGCCGTCTCCCTTTTCACTTGACCTGCTAAACATGAGATCTTTTTTTATTTCTGAAGTGTGGTTTGACATTGTTTAAGCTGCCACTTGCTTTATTTGTGACTCTTCTTTTGTCACATAAGTAGGATACCTTAATTCTTAGTGTTAGATCACTTAGCAGATTTTTTTTCTTTTTAAAAAAAATGTTTTTGTATCGCGTTTCGAACATTTTCCTATGGAGGTATCTTTCAGAATTCCTATAGGCCCTTTGATTCTGTTCTCAAAGATGTTTAACTGTCCAATGTAGACACCAAACGCACCTTGTTAATCATTTATTTAGAACTCCAACCCAGGGAAGTCAGCTGTTGAGAACAAGCTCCAGAGAGACTGTGGATGGGACGAAGCGTCACTTAGTGATGGGCACAGGCTTCTGACCCGTACTAGGTGCTGCAGGGAGGCCAAGGATAAGTAAGACAGCCCCTGTCTCCTAGAGGTGTGCTCGGTAGGGCCTGATAACTGGAAACGGCACAGAACATGCCATGTGGCCACCAAGGGTGGGCTGGGGAGAACATGGAAGGATTCATGGAGATAGAGGCATTTGAATACCAAATTTGGGACTGTTGGATTCAGATATTAAATTTGGGGCGGTAGTTCTTTATTTTTTCCCCCTAAATTCAGAGAAATTGTGATATTTTGGTTTTTAAACCAGTTGATGTGGGTGTTGAATTTCTGTTGGAGAGAACATCTGCTCGTTTTTTTCCTTCGTCTCTTCCATTGCATAGTGTCCAGAAACGTTACATCGAATTCCTTGTACGGCTTTGTTGTCGTAATGCTGTTAATGAACTGGGTGGTCGTGTTTTGCTTCACATCGACTCTAGACTGGAAGCCCCATGTGGGGAGGGGGCGGTGCCCGCTTTAGCTCTTTGCCCCCACAAAGGGACACAGCAGAAGCAGGGGACTCACGAGATCCTTGAGTGAGTTAGCGCCCAGGAGCATCTCTTACGAGTTGAAATGGCAAGGCTGTCCACGTCCTGTCCTTTTCCTTGCTCGGAGCTGACTGGTGCCAAGCGGCGATGCTGGACTTCTTGACAAAATGGCATCTAGAAGCAATGTGTTGATCCCATTCTTTTCATTTTAGGCTTAGTATTGGTCCTTTTTCTCCCATTTGTGGAGTGGTGTAATGCTTTAGCACATTTTAAATAAGATTACACAAGCTGCTGTTAGTTGGCAGCAAGTGTCTTTTAATCTGGAGCGAAAATGTTGCCTCCTTCATTTGCAAAGCAGAGTGTTTGTGGTACCACATTCCAGAGTGTCTTCGGGTTGTTCTGTTTTTCAAAACTTACTGTGGGCTTCTAATTACCCTCATTTAGAGGACCAGGGCAGAAATTGCTACTTCAACAAGAAAATTTTGTAATGAGCCAGAGGAAATGGGCTCATCGTTAGTATGCTATATGCAGCCTAAAAATCTATGTGGATTTTTATTTCATGAGAAAGTGACTGTTTAATTGAAAACTGCTGTTAAAGTGTACTTTCCCTTCCCATCAGTCGGCTGTTAATGCTTATCCCTCCAACCTAGAGTCAGTCACAATTGGTGCCCTTTTGCCAGAATACGTCTTTTCTTCTCATTTCTTGTGCAGAATTCTGTGGTGCCAGATCTGCTTTTGTTAATTAGGCCCTGCAAGAATATGAAGGAGAGCGGTATTTAAATTTTTAGGCCATTAAAGGGCCTAAAATCCTCCTAGATGAAAGGCACAAAAATTTAACTTTAATATTAATTTATCATATGGATAAAACCAATAGGGAGAATATTTCCAGAAAGTCTTTTTCTCTTGTTCCTTCTTCAGACGGCTGGATAAGATTAATAGGCCAGGAAGCAGGCATGTGTGCCACTTTTTCTCATTCTGTTACTAGAAGAGAACTCTAAGAGGGAATAGAAACTCTGTCTCCTTGCATTTGGGACGGGGGGCAAGCTGTAAATGTATAATTCACTGATATAATGAAATGGAGGTTGAGATGGGACAGTCTTCTAGTTTCTGCTTCGATTGGGATTCCTTTAAGATGGTAACCTAGAATTTCTGTATGGAGAAAACAAAAGAAAACAAAACCAGGGGCAAAATACTTCCCCTGCAAAAAAATGTTCATAGAACCAGCGATTTCTGTGGCATCAGGCAGGCTGGCCACTGGCCTGGGAGAAGCTCGGTAGGAAGCGTGTCCAGGGCTCAGCCTGTGAATGTTCCTGTCATCCATGGGGCAGCCATACCTTTTTGGCCTGTGGGTTAGCTCGAGACTTTTGTAGAATAACAGACAAGACCTAGTCGCATCAGGAGCCGATGATGGGCCGAAGGAAGGAAGGGGGGAATCCCCGTGTGGCTCGAGCTCTTGTCATCCCCCTGTCCGTTCGAGTCCCCAGACTGGATTGGCTGTTGTGACAGAAAAGATTGTCAGCACTATGTAAATGAGAAAGAGGGATGAAAGTGCATCTCATGCAGATAATTTCTATGTAGATAATTTGCCATAAAAATTTATATTGCAGTCCTTAAAACCTTCGGAGATTTAGTCTGTCTAGGGAAGGGTGATTTATATGGTATTAAAACACTTTTTATGTTCCAGTCCTTTAGATTTAATGTTTATTGCCTATAAAAATGAAATCTTCTTGTGGATATTTAAAAGTTTTGGTACTGTTCGAAATATATATTCAAGTTAGGCCTGAAACGCTTTGGAGATGTTGTAAATAAGTGGCAAATTCTTGGGGCCAACGTCTGTGCTGCTGTCTGGGCCCCTGTGTGTGCTTTGCACACTCGGGAGGTTGCACAGGGGCCGTGCCTCATCACCATGCTGTGGTTCCCAGGTTGGAAAATGTCTTATGTGGGAACTGTGTTGGGGCTCCCCCCCTCATCCTTGTTTTTAATTAGCTAACAAGTTGGGAGGTATTCTGATTCTCCGGAAAGTTATGCAAGGTGTGACCAGAATTCCGTTCAGGTCTGGAGCACTGCGTGAATCACGGCCCAGGCTCTCGAGGCTGGAAGCACTTTGGTGATACAGAATCAAGTCGCAGAGCCTTTCTTGGACTTTCGCAGGTCCTCAGATTCATAAGTAATGACATGCTTTAGTGCTGGTCTTAAATAAAACCCTCATCCCATGGGACACGGTGCTGCTGGGGAGGGGAGCCATTTAAGCATTTGGGGGGGCTCCTAAAGGATGTCTTTTGGACTGAGAGCCCTGAAGAGGAGGACCTGGTTTGACTGTTAAAGTCAGATGTAGTCTCCATAGCCCTAGAGAGCACTTCTCCAGGCTGTCCCTGTCTGGACTCCGTCTGTGTGCAGAGCGGAGCTGCTCCCCCAAAGGCTGGGATGGAGGCCTTGCTGAGCCGCGTGCACCAAGTGCCTGTCCCCGGCTGAACCGTGGTCGGCTTTCTCGCTTCCTTAGATGCTGGATGTTTGAGAAATTACATGAGAAATGCTTTTCCTGGGGATGTGCAGGAAGAGGTGGCATTCATCTGCGAGGCCACCCCCATTCTAAGCTGCGGTGGGCATCCCAGTGGCAAAGCCGTTGGAGCCTGGTAGCTGGGGTGAGCCTGGCCTTGGACACTGGCCGTTCTTTGGGGGCCGGAGTGGCAGGAAGAAGAGATGGGGGCCGTTGGATTGGATTCTGTCTGGGAGAAAGGAACTTGAGGCTTTGACATCGCTGTGAGGGGGCTGTGCTCACCTGTACAGCGCGGGATGTTTGTTCGTCCATGGGCACAGGTGTCTGTAAGTCTCGCTGGGTGAGTGCCCCAGGCACGGGCCGGGTTCAACCTCTGAGTAGCAAGAACAGCCTGCTTTCTTACAATTGCAGCAGAGAAGGACTGAGGCCCCCGAAATTCTGAGCCCCTCACAGTGAAGCTCGAGTGGCCCCCTTAGTAATCTGTTGGTCAGAGCTTCCCTCAAAGAGATGTCAGCTGAGATTGAGTCTTGAGGCAGAATCAGCACAGGTGTGCTTACTGTTGCCTGATTGTGGTGGTGACGCTGGTGGCCCAAGGTGTGAGGATTCAGGGGCTGCGTTTTCTCCTGTCACCAATACAATGGAGCAGGATACCTGTCTCAGGAGAGTAGAGTATAGCTGAGAGCCCCCTGCTCCGGCCCTGACCCACACGGGTGGCCTTCCCGGTGAGCATAGTTGTTCATGAGGGTGAAGTTGGAGAGAGAGGGTCTGCAGGTGGGCAGGTGTGAGAATAAAGACACCAGTCACCGTGGGGATCCTGCCCAGAGGAGCTGTGTAGGTGTGTAATCCGGGTGCATTTGGTGAAAGGCAAATGGGTGTGTGCGGGGATCTTCCCCACCCTGAGTGGGGAGGGGACAGAGGGACGCCACTGGCAGCTTTGTGTAAAAAGGGCGGGTGAACAGATGGCCAGCCTTGCTTCCCCAGCTCTGCGTGCTCCTTGGGAGGAGATGGAGCTCAGCAGCTTCAAAACTCTGCTCTGTCGGCGTGAACCACACTATTTGAGAGGAATGTGAACATGCAGACTTCTCAATGACAGTGTGCGAAGCAGGCCGGTTACACAGCTTCATCCATAATATTTTTGGTATATAGTGATTGCTAAAATTAATTCCAGTTTGAAACTTGATGAATTCTCAGTCATGGAATTAACAGGTTTCAAATGTAAAAAAACAAAAAAACAAAAACCTAAAAAAAAAACAAAAAACGCAGCTTGATTAAAAATAAATGTGTATGTCAGAAATTTGGAGCCTGTCCTGAACAAACTGCATCTGAAGTTTTTCCACTTTAGAGGATTCATTGGCCTTTTTGTTGTATTTATGGTGAAGGTACGTATATTGTACCAGAAATGTACAGACCGATGGCCAGTTTGCCACACCAGTGCTCTCTCTTGAGTCAGTATTATTTATCCTTTATGCCATAATGAGGCAGCCTGCTCTGGGGGCCCCCTGAGCGGCCGCGGAGGTAAGTGGCGCCCATGATACCAAGTGTGCAGTACTGAGTGCGTGGGGCCGGGGAGGGGCGGCGGCCAGCCTCTTCCAGCCAGTACACCTACTTGAGTATCATTTGATAGGAGATGTCTGTGTGGTTCGCCACCCTTGAAAGCTTCGCCACTCCAGGTTGCACTTGGGCAACACTGTGAGAACGGAACAAGTTGCTCTTGATGAAGAACTTGGAGATCAGCACTTAGTTCATTAGATTTCCAAAGGTGAAGGAGCGAGGCCTGTGCTGTTTTGCTGGTTTAAAGATCACACGTGGGTCACAGTGAACAGTTCACTCTTTGGCTGCTGTGCTTCCATGTTGAATGACCGTTGGAAGGTGGCCTGGCCCGCCCTTTTATCCTCCCCAGACCTCCAGAGGTTTCGCTGTAGGAACTGACGATTGAGTAACCAGCTCCCATTCCTGGATACATCCGGGTAGCTACAGTAATGCAAAAAGCTGGATGTTACCAGTTTTTGTTTTAAAAAGAAAAAAATTCCTTACCTAGGTGTCTCTGCTGTGCGGGCGCTATGAACTGAACTGGTCCTTCTCCAGCTGTGAGATCCAGTAGCACAGCCCTGGCAGGCCCGCCAGGCCGCTCTGGCAGCCGGCCGGCTTAGGGATCCAGCGGGCTGAGGTCACCCCGGGAAGGGCAGATGTACTGGGAGGGGGAAGCCCATTCCCCTGCTTTTAAACCACAAATGTCTTTTGATAACTAGCAAAATTGGCAAGCGGAGTGATTGAAAACATGTGAGAAGTAACTGG
>PITA01003356.1:75831-89576 GCA_004023965.1 Spilogale gracilis
AGAAGATGAGGGGTGGGTGTGCTGGGGGATGGGGGGGGGATGCGAGCGCAAGCTGGCAGCAGCTGGAATGGGGCAAGTTTCCACAGTGCTTCAATGCCAGGCTCCTAATTCCATTTTAGTAGATCCTATTTTCTCTTCTCGGGGCTGCTTCCTGTATTTACTTTATCCACTGAAGCTGATTCAGGATTAATTTAGAGACAGTTCTTGTTTCTTTCCTTTTTCTTCATCTCGCAGACTTTGCTGGGCGGCTGCCCGCTCCACAGGCGTTCGGGCTCGGTGTCTGGCGCCCTCGGCGATCCTGCCCCTTGTCCTGTGTCTCCTCTGCTGAGTTGCTGGGCCTGCTCACAGCCTCTCCTCCCTCCTGTCCCTTTTCCCTGTTGCTACCAGAATGATCTTTCTAAAGAACTACCTTGATCACCGATAGGCTGAAGAAGCAGCAACATGCTGACTCTGCGTAGCGTCATTCAGGGCCCAGGATGGAGCCCTAGAACTCTTGCCCTCTGTGCCCTCAGGATCCACCGTCCCCACGCCAGCCCCAGGCCTGTTGTGCTTTTTTGAGAGTGTTCTGCTGACGTGGAAGGAGCAGATTTAGGTGCAGAAAATATTGCCTTGAAAATCTCCCCGCATGGCTGCGTGCTCTTGGTCAGGTGACCTTTACCATCGTGTCCTCATTCATGGGTGGAAGGGCCATAATGACCAAGTCGTAGGAGCCGTGTGGTGATGAAAACAAGGGATGTGATTCAGAGTCTGTGAACTCTAGAGGCAGCTGGTTTTATTACCTCTACCCCCATCCCTCAAGGCCACCTCCTTTCCTATTGCCCGGAAATCGCGTCTTTCCCTCTCAGCTCCCTGGTCACCTCATCGTCCCTGTCCTGTGACGATCTGCCTTACAGTATAGTCCTGTTGTTTTACCGAGTCGGAAGTTCTTTCTGCTGAATGCAGCGTGCTGGCCCTTTGACAGCCTGTCTTTCCCACAAGGAGCTCAGGAACTCCTTTGATGAGTGGTTAGTAAGTTGACCAAGTGGCTGGGTGGGAGGGTGACAGTTTCCCGGAGTGCTGATCCAGCTGCCACTGAAACTGGTCATAGCCTTTCCTCTGAGTCTATTGGATACAGGTGGATTCTTCCGGTTGGATCCCATGCCCCCCCCCCCCGTCCAGGGGCTCCCACTGCAGCCACACGTGCTCCGTGATCACATCCAGTTTCTTAAGTAAAATACAGGTCTCCTGGCAATCCAGTGGAATCCATTAAGCAGGCACTTAGGGACGAGTGTGGAGGTCGGGGTAAACCAGAAAATCCTCTTTTGTCTCGGCTTCTGTTGAAAATCTTGAAAAAATAAACATGTTGCCACGCTTTTCAGAATTCGTAGAGTATATGGAATGTAATTGATGTTTTTTGTTTGTGGTCATTGAAGATCTTGATTATGGTTGTGGATTTGTGGCAATATTGCCTTTGTGTTTACATCAGCTTGGCAGCATCGCGTGTGTGCTGGCACGGAAGGATGCTGGCTACTGCTGGTGTGTCACTGCCTGTGATGCAGTACCACCGGCGGAGACGTGGCCAGAGAGTGTAAGCGGGGCCACTCGGGCAGAGTTGCCTCCTGGGCCCTCACAGGCCACGTCTCAGTATCGCGAAAGGACCAGTGGGGTGGGATGGGACATGTCCTTTTGTAGATCACGCTCTACTGGGATCTGCTGTTCACCTCTGAACGGGAATCCTCTTGTCCCCTGTGCCTCTCAAGAAGTCACAGGAGGCACAACCGTAGAGAAGGAGAACGTGGGGTACAGAGAAATGTCATTCCTGGGTTAAGAGAAGTGGCATCTGTGCAATTCAGAAACGACACATGGAGTAAGGGAAAAATAGGTGCCGAGAGCCCAAACTTGGAACAGTCACAGGAAGCTCAGAATGCTTTGTGACTGGTATTAACGTCCTGCCTCAAGAGCCGTTCCTGGGGCACCTGGTGGCTCCAGTCGGTGAACTGTCCACCTCTTGGTTTCCGCTCAGGTCATATCTCGGGGTCCTGGAATCGAGCCCCATGATGGGTTCCCTGCTTAGTCGGAGTCTGTCTGGGAGTCTCACTCCCTCTGCCACTCTCCCCACTTCGCTTGCACCCTCTCCCTCTAAAATAAATATCTTAAAAAAAAAAAAGAAGAACCATTCCTTTGCATCCCATGTGGCCCTGAGGAGACCCTGGAGTCAAGCCCTGGGATGTAGAAGGGACTGTTCACGCCGGCTGAGAGCTTGGGGGGCGTTGGGGGCTGTTGGTGTTGGCGTTGGTAATAGTTTGTTGTGATTGTGCTTATCAATTCTGTGTGTTGGATAGTTAGCGAAAGCTCCTTAGCTGGCTTTCTAAAGTCTGAGTTAAAGCATCTCTCCAGCCCCTTTCCAGAAAGTTCCCTGCACAGGATGGAGTGCACCTGGTGACGGGGTATTGTCACTCCAGTGCCCAGACGGGCGGCCGCATGTGGCAGGACAGCTCATAGAGCCGCCCTTTTTCTGCTCTGGGGATCCCATCCTTCTAGCACAGCTCGGGGCAAGACTCTTGGAGGATTTAAATGGCCCCCTTCAAGTCTCATTTCTGCTATAGGCCCCGGGAGCTCTCATGTCATGTCACCTGTTGGTGCCCAGCTCCTAGATTTCCTGACAGTGGCCTGCAGCACTGAGCCAGGAGGGAGAGAAGGAATCACAGGCGACATTCACATTCTGTGCCATATGAGTGCCGTTCTGCCGCGCCGTCTGGCGGGCAGAAGTTCTCAGCCAATGGCAGGATGTTGTAAACCTCGCTCGCTGAACATGGCACCCCAAATCTTGAAAGTTAACTGCAAAAATAAAATCGAAGCTGGCTCCGCGGTGGCATCTCCTGGTCTCACATATGCCACTCTGGTAACGGCAGCCCTGCGGTATGGACCGATGCCTGTTACTGGTCTGGTTTTCCCCAGGAACCGCTTGGGCATCTTTCTCTTAAACTCTTTCTTCTAAATTCCAGGTAAAAAAAAAAAAAAAAAACAAAATTCCAGGAAAAAAAAAAAAAAAAGAAAAAAAGAAAAAAATTTTTGAGAGCTTTTGGGGAGTTTTATTTGCTAATTAAAATGTGAGAAGGGAGCACAGCTACAGGTAGAGTTCTTTGCAAGCCACAGCTGTGATTTAAAAAAAAAACAACCCCAACCTGACAGTTTCAAAATGAAGTTATTAGCACTTCACCTATAACTGTGATAGCTTTTAACTTTCATGATCTGTCTCTTCAGTGCCCCCCCCCCCCGCCCCCGTAGCATACAAAAAAGGCTTAAGTGAGGACGTTGGAGGATACTTTACCCTTGCGGAAGAGAATAAGAGCTACCATTTGTGTGGAGCCGTTTTAACTTCCAAGAGATTTTCTTATTTTTCATGCCGTGCTGGTGTATTTTAGAGATGAGCAGACCAGGTCTTGGTGACCTGGTGATTCGTTGCCAGGATGGAGCCTGATCGCCTGGAAATTCTCCAGCTGCTTGCTTCCTAGACCTCATTCGTGCCATAAAAGATGGGGCTGTGTGGAAAAATCACCCACGATTGGATGACAAGTCTTCTCCCACTCGTGGAAATAATTAAATAAAATGGGCTCTCGTTCTGATAATCAAATTCAGCTGATTGCCCACCAAGCCCAGTTGTATATTCCTCCCAGCCCTCAAAGTGGCTGCACCCCAGCACAGGCATTGACTGGTTGGCTTGTTGCACAGCCTGTGTCTGTGCCGGCAGATGTTTGTGGCTGGGATAGCCCAAACACACACAGAGAGAGAGAGAGCACGCGAGAGCCGCAGGATGGTGGATAGCTTTGCCGCCAAGCATTTTCCCAGAGAAGTGAAAAGGAACCGTTGCCAGAGTGGCTGGTGCCCTAACAAATTGATTCCTGCCAAACAATAGAAACAAATATTTTCAACAGACAGAAATTTTGGCTCCTAAAGCATTCAAATTAAAGGCTTTATTTTCTGAAACAAATACTTTAGGAGGAAAACGTTTACCAGCATAGATGAGATCAGAGTTATTCCTTCTGGCAGCAGCTTAATTATTCAGACACGTTTTTCCTGTCCCTGCTTCATTTTTAGCCCATGACCTTCCCTCCTGTTTGCTGGAGAAAGTCAAGTGCATTAAGCTGGGGCTCGGGGAAGGGGCAGTGTGTGGTTTGCTGCAGAGAGCCTCAGCTTCCATGGAGATGGTCTTCTAGGTCCGGCTTCAGCTCTCGGCTGCAGCCCGTACCCCTTCGTGGTGTACTTTGGGCAGATCCCACCGGGTGCTCGTCAGTTCTGTCAGTCTGTTAAATGTCAGTCATGTAACAGTTCATAGCATCCCCTTGGAGCCTGGAGAGTCATTCTAGACCCGCAGAGTGCAGTGCATTGAGGGAATGATCCTTACCTGTGTCGTCACGTGTAGTTGTCACTAGCCCTTGAAACGTGGCTATTGCCACGGAGAAGCAGAATCTCTAATTTCAGTGGACATGGCTGCATGTGGCTAATGGCTACTGTGGCTGGTGCAGTTCCCATTCATCCCCCTCCTTCAGTTAATTGGTCCCTGGGCCCAATTACTTGGTTGACAGGCCAACCTCTCTGCATCCGGAATACAGCGGTGGGGGTTCAGGATGTCTGTTCTCTCTGACATTCACCCATCTCCTGTCCTGCAGCTGGAGCTAGACCACAGACCCCTGGAATCCAACTTTTGTGAGTGTTTTATAATTGTGATAAATTCTCATTTGGTTTTATTAACTTTTTAAAAGATTTTATTCATTTATTTGACAGAGAAGTACAGCAAGAGAGGGAACACAAGCAGGGAGAATGGGAAAGGGAGAAGTAGGCTTCCCTCTGAGCAGGGAGCCTGGCGTGGGGCTCGATCCTGGGACCCTGGGATCATGACCTGAGCCAAAGACAGATGCTTAACGACCAAGCCACCCAGGTGCCCCATCTCATCAGGTTTTAAAACACATGTCCTGATGTGTACTAAGTGTAAGAAGGACGATGGACATCACAGAGTTGAGGGAGCTATGCCCTGGTGTTAGCAGGGGCGAGTCACTTACCTGCTCACCCTCAGTCTCCCCATCTGTGATGTGGGATGAGCAAAGCTCCTGTGGCTGCTTCACTTTCAAGTTCATCCTGAGGCCCACAGGGTTGGGGGGTGGTGTTAATAGGTTGGACCTCAGCAGCCCTCCTTGGTCCCTGGTGCAGGTCCCGCAGGGGGATGGACGTGGAGGCTGTGGCCTGGGAAAACAGAAGGCAGAAGACATGGCTCTTAGCCAAGGAGGCCCTCTCTTCAACCCAGGAACAACACGGGGGAGAAAGCGGTTGCCAGCCCAAGCGAATGAGATAACTAGACAGCAAGGACACGGAAGAGGGGCCAGGAGACAAGGCAAGCAGGTTTCTTTGGGCTGTCTGGAGAAGTTGAGGATTGGGGGGAGGGGGAGCAGTCCTGCCACATAGGGCCACGTGTGTCTACAAGGCTGAGGCCGGCGGGCAGAATTTAATTTGGTATAATAGAGCCAAAGAGAGCGGTAAAGAAGGTTACTTAGGAAGCACATTTTTCTAGCTCAGAACTGAGCAGGTATCAGCATATATCCTCTGGCTTGGTCAATATGTAAAGCAGAATCCGTCTCATTGGGGTTAAAGGCGGCCTTCAGTCTCCCTGCTGCAGGCCCCTGGCCACGTGGGCCTCCTCTCTGCCGCACCGGTGCTCCGATCCCTCTCCGTCTCATTATGCATCACCGAGACGCCGTCTCTCACGTCTCACTGTTTAAATGCGAGTCTGGCAAGTATTATATGTAGCGCAATGCGTGTTGGATACATCTGGCATTTTTGTCTTTGCATAGTGGGTTTGCAACCGGGGTGAAAACCAACAAAAAACAAGATCTTGGTTCTCTATTGAAATTTCTCCATCCCACGGAGTTCACAAAAAGGGCTTGTGTGAGAACTTTGTACTCGTAGCCTTTGTTAGGTCAGTGTATGTGTTTTTATTCACTTTTTATTTTCTGAATCAGTAACACATTCACTTGGTCGAAAATTCTGTTTAAATGTTGACATCGAGACCCCCTTGCCCGCACCTCTGTTCGCTCCCTCCCCCCCCCCCGCCCCCCGGGGGGGCGTAGCCTTCATGTGGAGCAGCCACAGGCAGTAAGTCTGCCTTGGAGTAAATCGTTTCACTTGAACTTCCTAGATCAGGGATTAATAGTAGGTCATGTCCCAGAACTGGTAACTACTGAGTACATATTAGACGACCAGCACCATCTTCAGAGTGAAAGGAGCATAAGGGAATAATCTTCATATGAGGTAGGATCAGCTTGGATAGGGAGAGGAGAAGAGAAAGTACCATAGTCATTGTAGTGGGTATTTTACTCTATTTAGTCCGAGTGGCAGCCCCATGAGAGATGTATATTAGCATCCCTACTTCAGTTTAGAGAGCTTGGCTGGTCCATGTGCACACCGGTCCCCCAACACACCTCTCTGCAGGCACCTCCTCCAGGTTCTCAGCCCCAGAGATCCTACTTTTCTCTGGGGATGTCAGGGAGCAGACCCCCCCTCCCCCCACTCTGGGGATCTGGCCAGAAGGCTGCGTCCTGCTCCTTGGACTCTGATCTCCAAGGTGGGAGAAGACGAGCTGCGGTCATTGCACGGAGATCTCAGCAAGGGCTGGAGTGCTAGCATAGTGTTTCCAACTCAGGCACCCCCCCCCCCCCCCAGTTAGAAACCTGAGCTGTATGCAGTCCCCTTGTTTGTCCACACACCCACTACACCCACTGCTCTGTTCCCTGAGTTGGTGGGCCACAGGGTAGGTGTGAGATTAACCCAGAGAGCTCACCTCTCCTTGGCCAGTGTTTACTGAGCCCCTGCCAGGAGTTGGGCTCCTTACCGGCTGCCCCCAGAGAGTGCTCTCCTTCTTCCTGCCTTGGGAAGAGCTCTCCCTCCCCAGGACCCCTCCTGGGCTCTCCTTCTGGGAGCCCTTCTCAGGCAGGGGAAGAGTCTCAACAATGAACCCCATGTCTGCTTTGCTGCTGCCTATTTACCCTGAATCACTGTCAGGATGGACTTTCCCCACCCGTTTTCTTGTTCCACATTCTTTGGATGGAGCGCTGATGAAAGGTGCTTCTGGGCTGCTAGGGGAGCTCACCAGGGTAGCTGTGTCAGGGAGGAGTCCCTCTTGGGCAAATGATCCTAATTCTTATAAAATGGTACCATTCTGGGGCTCAACCCAGGATCCTTGGAGGCTGCGCAAGAGGGGAATATGGGTCTCCTCCAGGCCCCCCTGCCACCTTCCTCATCCATCTTGCCTTTCAAGAAGCTGGCTCTGTCAGCCTGACTCCCTCTGCCCTCTCAGCCTTCAGGCTCCTGAACTGTTCCAGAACATTCTCTGCCATTCAGGAACTCAGTGCTTGCAGCCGTGTCTCTCTGACCAGAAGCCTCACAGTTGTTAAATTTGTCCCCTCTCTGGTATATTTTGCCTTTCTTTCTTTTTTTTTTTCCTTTCTTCTTTTTTAAGCTTGTTCTTTCGTTTGGCGAATATTGACTGGCTGCCTCTGATGTAGCCCAGCGCCGTGTGAAGTGCTGGGAATTCTGTAGTGAGTAAAAGGGAGGCCCTGCTGGAGCTTACGGCCCATGGGGAGACACAGTGACCTTGCACACTTGCACGCACACACAGGCTGCTGCCATAAGCCACACATGATCTGCGGGAGCTGGGCTCACCCACCTTACAGTCTCCTTCGGGGTGGGGTGGAAGGGGATGGGGTTGGGGAAGTGGCATTCAGTCAGAGTTTGATGAGGGGGATTAGGGATAGGCCTCCAAGCAGAGGGGACAGCTGGTGCTGAGAGTGCATGGGCAAGGAGGGGACCTGGCCCTCTGAGGACAACAGAGAAAGGTCTGTATGCCCTGCCGGTCTTATCTGAGGCCCCCTAGGAAGCCACAGGAGAATGGCAAGCTCAGATCTGGGTGGTGTTCCCTTTCCTGCCTCTCCTGGAGGGTGTATGCGTGTGCTGGCCCTCCGTCCTTGTACAGCTCCCTGAGCTCCGTGGTCATTGGTGCCCCCAGGGAATGCAGAGCTCCTGTCTTGCATCAAGCTGCACCCCCTATACAACTCCAGGATCCCTGCCTTCCTGCCTTCAGTTGTGCCGTTTTTCTCCATTCAGTTCATCCGCTGCCCCTCCGTGGATGGGGTCCTTGGTGAGGTCTATGTCACTTCTGTGGCAAGTGCGACTTCGTGAGTGGGAGTGCTCACTGCCCCTCCCTGCCATCCCATGACAGAATACTGTAGCTGTGACTCAGACTTCGGTGGCACTTGCTTTGAACCAAAGATCGTGAGCGGGAAAGCGATGGGTGAGGACTAAGTGTCTGCAAAGGGCACTTGGGAAATACCGGGTGAGACTTGGTCTTTGGTCTAAACTTAAAAGTAAGTGAAAGCTGTAGCATTTACTCCGGGTGTTCTGCAAGGTTCTCTTTTATATATTGTCCTTCTGCGCTTCATGTAGGAGCAGCACTCTGGGAACGGGGAGAGGGTAGGGGTGGGGCGTGGGGGACTGTCCGTGGTCCTTATCTGTCCATCAGAGCCTGCATCCTAGTACGGGGGAAAGAAAGGAGATTTGGAAAGATAAATGTATACTTTTTAGCAGAATTCATTACACTTAGGTGATCAGAATTCAAAAGGTGAGAAGGGGAGGGACCTCCCTGTTGACCACTGCCCCACTTGCCCGTCTTCTCCCAGGATAGAGAGTGGTGCCCGTGTCTTGTACCTTTAGAGCCTTCCAGAGGCATCTCGTGTAATACGAGCACACGAAATGTGTTCACACCTACCTGTCCATTTACAGTGGGTGTCTTGGTCGCTGTTGGGGGACATGTTTGGGGAAATGGCCTTTACGTTTCTGTTTGAACCCACTTATTTCCATGTTAGCCTGTTTCTTTTGGGTCTCTGCCTTCCCCACCCCGGGGGGATGCTGACCAGGCTCCTGGTTTCTCTGAGCACCTACCCAGTGTTTGTGCCAGGGACTCTGTGAGCCATGGGGGAGGAGAGAGAGGGGAGAAGGAGGGTAATGGGGACGAAGCCCCTCCCACCCATGGGCCCCAGCTGAGATGGGAGTCTTTTGCGAAAACTTGGAGGACTTTCTTGCTGGAAGTTCTGTTCTCCCTTTCCATACCTCTACTCTGTTTGGGTTCCATGGTCCCGGACCTTCTGTCTTGTGCTCTTGTGTGCCTGCCTGGTTCCTTGGCTGGACCGTGGGCACCTGGAGGTCAGAGTTGGTTTCTGATTCATCTATACACCCCTGGAGCCCCTGACTTGGTTGGCAGACTCAGTTCGGGCCTGCGGTCCAGTGCATGGCTATATGTGCTCTTGATGGATCACATCCCACCCCACGAACCAAATGTGCTTATCTTAATTATCTCCAGAGAGGGAACGTCATGTGCCCTAAACCACACAGCTTACAGTGGGGATAAAGCCTGGATCCAAACCAGGCTTCCCTGAGGCCACCGTCTAGAAGGGTCTTCAGGTGTTCTTTGTGGGGGGCTGGGCAAGCAGAGTTGACAGAAGGAGGCTGGTAGGTAGGCTTGGGCTCCTTACCGCCCTGTCTAGCCAGAGCAACTTCCATTTGTTCCCCTGACCCTGTTAATGGATATGAAGCAGAAAAAGCCCCAGGGACTGCCCCATGCAGAAACTGGGGTTGCCTTTTCCTTTTTGTTTGAGTCCTCAAGGTTTCACTGATAAAACCATTTTGAATTCGTATTCAAGATTTGCTAATTGATTGGCTTGCCTGGAGAGCCTGAAAGAAACACCAGATGAACTGAACTCTGAGATGAAACTTACAGACAATAAGTAGAGAATATACTTTCCTTGCTCCAGCCCAGGGGTGTGCTGGGGGGAGAGGCCCAGAAGAAGCAGGGGGCTGAGGCAGGCCTGGGCTGGGGGTGTTTGGAGGGGAGCTTCACAGAAGCCCCCCAGTTTAATATAGACAGACAGGGGACATACACACTCTAAAGATGAGCAGTTTCAAACTGATCAGTGACATTAGGAACACTCGTTTTCTTTGGGAAAATTTTCTTTTAAATAGGCAGTTGGTGGCACTTTCTATTTTTTGTGTTGAATACATCTTTAACACTGGGCTGAGAGGCTGGTGCTCTGGCAGAGAGAAAGTTAAAATATTAGGAGCTTTGCCCTTTGAGGATCTGTCAGAAATAGAGGAAGAGCATCCCAGACATTCTCATCAGTGAGGAAAGCAGGACTGCAGGCATCCACAGCTCTGTGACAGGCTCCCCGTCTCCCAGCAGGGGCTGTGCCTACGCGCACACAGGCGTGGCTTCAAAGTCACTGGTCTTGCTCTGGACCTCATCATCTCCTGGTGTCAGTCGCTACTTGATGACTTGGAACAAAAATTGCCGTTTCTGCATCCAAATGCCTGTCCTTGTAAGACGCTTTCCCGAGACAGTTACCACCTCTTTCGGCCTAGTAAGAAGTGCCTGTGTACTCAGAGCCCATGGATTTGCTGCCAGCCCTGCTGCCTCCCCATCCCTTTGGATCTGTCGGCTCTCGGAGGGTTAGAGTATTTCTAAATCATTTTGAGGGGATGCCCTCCTCTGCCCTTCCCTGGGAAGGTTCTGGCCCAGTTTTCTGTAACCGGCTGCCTCCTCCTTGTTTCTAAGCCCTGAGACTGGCCAGTGCACTGCGCGTTGTGCAAGAAACAGCTGTTGTTTTGACAAAGGACAGGCTGACCTTACTTTCTGAATACCCAGAGTGAATCAAGAGGTCATCTATTCCAGGCCTCTTCTCCTGGGCAGGTGGACAATGCACAGACCACGAGCCCTTGTGTACGGGATGCATGATGTAAAATATGTTTCTGTATGTAAATCCATTTTTTTCACATTAGCCAGATTTAAGAAATTAACATGTAGTGCAGTTTTTCCAGTTAGGTAATACATGCACTTGGCTAAAATAGTCAAAAGATGTACAGTTGACCCTTGAACAGGGAGGGTTAGGGGTGCTGACCCCCGGCATAGTCAAAAATCCATGTGTAACTTTTGACACCCCTGAAACTTAACTACACAGAGCCTACTGTTGACCAGAAGCCTGAGCAATAGCATAAGTAGTTGATTAACTTGTATTTTGTATGTCACTTGTGTTATATATTGTATTCCTGCAATAAAGTAAGTAAAAGAAAAGAAATTTGTTATTAAGGAAATCATAAGGAAGAGAAAATACATTTACGGTGTCACGTTATAAAATATCTGCACCTAAGTGGCCCCGCGAAGTTCAAACCCGTGTTCTTTGAGGGTCAGCCATCCTGTGAAGGGCAGGTCCGTCTCTCCTCCCCCTCCCCCCAGCCTTCTTAGAGTCAAGCAGTTACAAGTATCTTTTGTATCTTTCTGGAGACAATCAAAGCTTATCTAAGGGTATGTATAGATACCTTTTCAAACAATACAAGCACTGTTTTTGCCCTTTACTCTTTTTGCTTAAATATATCTTGAAGATCATCCCATCTCCTAGTGCCTCTGGAACTTTTTTTTTTTTTTTTTTTTAATCATCGCCAAGTGATCCTTGAGTGGATACGTTGACATGCTCCTGTTGGATCCTTTGTTGGTTCCCAGTTTTTGCTTTTCTCCACCTCTTTGTGATGAGGGGACTGCTCCATGCTCTTCAGATGAGGGGACTCTCCATGATTTTTTTTTAAGATGAGATTTTTAAAGAAGTGATCAGTGACTCAGGGACTGAGGGTTCTGTATTTTAGGCCCCCACTGCCACCTCCCCTAAACCCATTAAATTCCCTTGTTAATGTGTCATTATATTTGACACTTTGAGAATAGGCAGGCAGGGTAGATAATAAAACAGTATTTGGCTTATGTTTAATAGCTGTCTCTTCTCTGTGTTGTCTCAACAACTGTAGAAGGCAAGGGACCTGGTCAAAGATTGTGAGCCTAAGTCTGACTAACCAAACCCCAGGGCTGGGCAAGCACAGCCTCTCCTCCTCGCTGTGCCCATCTGTTTCCGTGGTGGCGCGGTATTAAATTTGGGGCCCCCTTCGGTTTCTCATGTGGACCTGCATATGTCTGCATGCGTGGGGAAGGGAGTGTGGTGGACTCATAGGGGGGGTCCCCAACTGCCAGCAGCAGGTCACCCCAGGTGCACTGGCCCCACGGCTCCATGACAAAGGTGGATTTGCTCCCTTCCATCAGGCAACCTGTCCTGGGCTCAGCCCTTCTGAGTTAGGCTTTCTGCCATCAGAAAGCCGATGGGGCACCTTGGGACTGGGCTGGGCTGGACTCCAGTGAGAGGGTCATGTGGGGACCCCAGGGCTCTTCCCCATGTCTCCCGCGGCATTTCCCCCACTGTCCCCACGCTTATCCCCCTGGATGGGAAAGTGTGTGTGGGGGGTCAAGGCTGGGCCCCATGTCACCTCTGCGTCCCCAGCGTCCAGTGGTTCCGGCTGACTGGGTGACGCCCCCTCCAAGGAAGGAGGGTCCCCCTTGAAAGCGGTTTGCGCTCTTTGTTTTTCTCCACATTTTCTGCATCTGCGGGCGATGGGAACAAAACATCGACTCTACTTTTTCTGTCATATTTCAATATTGGCGTTGCTCCCCACTTCTTGAAGCCTCCTTTTATAACTTCTTCTGCTGCCGCTTAAATATAGCTGTCTAAGTCCTCCTCCTTACCAGATTGTTTATATTTTTGAAAAGCCTTCTGCTTATCTGCGATTGCTCTCTCTTCTCCGTCTCCGTCCCCACAGCACCACATTGGTTTCAGTTGCTCTTTTTTTCCTGCCTTCACTCGACTGGGATGTGTTTCAAATGTGGTCTATCAAAATGTGCCGTGTTTCCCTCTTTCCTGCAGTAGCTTTGACATCTGTTCTTGAATCCTAGCCCATGTTATTCTTTTGGACTTGTTTGCCCAAGATTTGCTGTAATGTCAGAAACACGAAAGGGGAGAGTATGTGTGTGGGGGGGTGTATGTGCACCCCCTACGCCCCCCCCCCCTTAAAACTGTCTACCATTTCCAAGTCAACAGCACGTTGGCTGTTGGCTCCAGCACCTTGCCATCTCGTCTGGCAGTGGCCCACTGTGGCGGGTACGAGTGGAATGCCCACCAGGAGGCCCTACAGACCTACTTGGGTTACTTATGCCCGAGAGGGAAGCAGGTGGAACTTCTTGGGGTGGGTGGAGGTTGTGTGGAAGGGGAGTCTCATGTGCCTCCTGGGCATCTGTGGAAGGATCTCCATCTCTGATTTCCCTCGCCTTTCGGTCTTTGAGTGGGTCCTGGCGCTGCTGGGCCTTGGGGGAGGGGCCGTACCACGAAGAAGCCCTGTGGAGAGCCACACTGTGTCCTAAGCAGAACGTGCCAGTGTGCGCCTTTAGACATGAAGGCCACTCTGCGAGAAAAGGGGCCCTTCGGTGACTATGGCCGTGTGTCCTCGTGCCCCTGCTGTCAGCCAGGACACCACTCTGGGCCCGTCCACCATAGCCTCGTTTGAAACTGGTCCTGCTTGCAGCTTCTCCCAGAATTCCCGGGGCCAGGGCCCAGGTTCTCTCTGCTTTGAATGTCATTTTGTTGTGCGGGCAGAGGTCCTCTTACAGGGGACCTGCTCTTGGCAGCTCTCAGGGTTTCGGTGCGAGGAAAATAGTTGGAGGAGAACCGTTGTTTCAGGTGCCTCAGTTTCAGAGTTGACCACATCCTGCAAATCATGATTCTTGGAAATTGCCTCTTAAAGGTCCCTCCTGAAAACCAGTAACAGGTTAATTTGGATAGTCCTGGACGTGGTGCCTC
>PITA01003356.1:89676-141409 GCA_004023965.1 Spilogale gracilis
GGGGGGAAGGGACGGACGGGGGGGTGGCATCTGGGCGTTGGCCTGACTCGGGGTTTAGCAGAGAGCGATGTTTCGGCGCGTTCTGTCATGGAAGCAGTCGTTTGCGTGGAAACGGGGTACGTCGAGCTGAGCCAGCTTGGTGTTCTGGAACCGGTGCATGGGATGGAGGGGAACTGCCTCAGGGTCCACCCCCAGCCCGCCTCCACCCAGGAGCTGTCAATCCCCGCAGCCATTGGGGGGGGTGCCTCTCCCGGGTTCTGGTCAAATGCAGACATGGTCTCCTGGTGTGCAGCGCAGTGACGATCTTGCCCTCCCTTTCCGTGTCTCCACAGAGGGAACTCGATGCCACCGCAACAGTACTGGCGAACCGGCAAGATGAAAGTGAGCAGTCTAGAAAGCGGCTTATCGAGCAGAGCCGAGAGTTCAAGAAGAACACTCCAGAGGTGAGGCCACAGTACTGTCCCGGGCTCGGCGCAGGGGTCTCGGCGCAGGGGTCTCGGCGCAGGGGTCTCCCCATCCGCATCCGTATTCAGGAGCCGTGGTACAAGCGTTGCATTCCTAGCAGACAGTGTGCCCCCCTCCCGCCCCCGCGGGCTGGGGGCCTGGGGTGTCGGTAGGCTGTGTGCATAGGCGAAAGCACGAGCTCACTCCAGAGGTAGATACCGCCTGGCTGGGTGTTGGCAAGCACGTGGCCAGCTATGTGGTCCACTCGGGCCTCCAGCCCGCACGCTCCTTGCCCATGTCTGTGAGCATGCCACCCCAAGTCCTTGGGAGCACCAAGCATAAGGGCAGAGTGGGGTGGGGTGTGGGGGAGCCCTCAGAGGGCCCCTTCCCCAGTGTGGTGTCTGAAGGCTGCACATATCTGAGAACGTTATGTGCCGATCTTCCTGTAGAGCAGACATTTAATCTGGTAGGGCCTGTGAAACACTTCTGTTGCCTGAAATATGCTTTAAAGGGCACTGCAGACGTGCTCCTCACGTGCTCCTTTTTTTTTTTGGTCCCTTGTAAGTTCATGTTTGTAAGGCAGTGGCTAGAGGGCCTCAGGCAGCATTTTCCCGGTCTGTTGCCTAGGCCTCTCGTTCCCTCGGTCCCTCTCAAAGGCTTTATAAGATGCGAAAAGCAAGCGAGTTTGAGAGACAGTTGAACAGACGCGGGAATTGTGTTCTGGGAGCTTCTGCCGGTTCAGCCCACGGTGGTTCTCTCGCGGGGGGCCCTCACCCCAGCCCCCTGCACCCTCCACTCAGGGGAGAGCAGACCGCAGCTGCCCACATGCCTCCGTGGAGGACAGAGGAGCAGGTCTGCAGGGAAAGCTGCCCTCTGGGAGGCATGCCGCTGATCTGCCTCGTAGTCCTGGAAAAGCAATATGCGATTTCGACTCTTTCAAAGTAGACTTGTTTCCGGTGGGCCAGAGTAGCTTGTTCTTTAAGGGCCTGTGGTCATGAACCATTTTGGGAAATTGATAATTAACCCTCTATTTTCTGAATAAGTATGTGGGGGAGAAAACAGGATAGCCCAGTGGGAAGCAAGGGGGCTCTCCAGGGCCAGATTCACTTAAGGATTTTACATTTTAGACCCACTGCTCGCCCCCTCTATACCCTCCCCTGTCCTGCCCTTAAATGTGGCTCTTGCCCGTGTTCTGCAAGCAGGAGCGCACGCTGTAATGATGCGGGCTGTGCTGTGCCGCTGCGCTCCATGGTCCGCCTTGTCATGAGTGAAGACTGGAGCTCTCCTCCTGTCAGGCCTCCTGGAGGGTCTAGCTCTAGCTCGGGGTTTCCCGAGCTCTCTTTGTCCTTGACCTCATGTCCCCTGGCGACCCCCATTCACCTCTGTCTCTCCAGCCACTCTTCACACTGTTCCGGTAATGGCCTGTCACCCACTGTCCTGGGTTCTACTGCCCTTCCCTTGCTGACCAGAAGTCCATGGGTTTCCATAAAAATTGTAAAGCAGAAGGTCAGGGTCATCCTTCTGAGGCAGCAGACAACAATAGGTAAACGTGACCTGTCCTGTGGTAAGTGCTGGGAGGAGGAGCGGATGTTCCGAGATGTTTCTCCAGAGTCCCAGGGCTGGAGCCCCCCAAGGGGGATGTGTTTCCCCTCCAGCCCCTGAGGGCCCAACTGCTAAATTCTGGGTACAGCCCTTCCACTGACATGGAAATGGGGGACCAGCTCCCAGAACTTGAGAAAGCCCCACCTGAAACGTTGCATTTTCTCTCCTGATCCCAGTGAATAGAAGAGACATGGGTGGTAAATGCCATTTAGAGCATTTCTTTGCAGGGTCTGTTTTTAGACACTGCCTTCCAGGGAGAAGGGTGCCCAGAACACACCTGAAAGGGGACGGAAGGTTGCCGTCCTGCTTGCTCATGGCCTTTGCCAGTGGGTTGAGGCCAGTGCTTGCTCAGGCTTCTTCTGGGGGTTAGGAGAGTCTTGCTGCCATAGGAATTTCCAGGAAGCTGGGAAGGCTGAAGCTGCTTGCAGGCTCCCATGTGTCCCCTTGCATTTTCCTTTCCCAGGCCCATCCTTGAGATCTAGGTGGGGTCCCTGTGGAAACCGGAGGCAAGAATGGGTGGAGAAGACAGGTTCGCTTATGCAACCAACCAACCACTCTAAAGAGTGAAACCACTGAAGGCCAGAATGGGGGTAGGGGCAAGGAGCTAAAGCCGAGTCCTCTGGGGTATGCAGAAGGAAGGGGTGTATGTGGGGGAGCTTTGAGATCCAGAGGGGATATTCTGTGGTCTGTTTGTTAGGGTCTCAGTGCAGGGGGGCCCTGGTATTTCTCCAACATCAGTTATTTCTTGTGGCTCTACCGCTGGGCAGACCCCTGAGCAAATTAACACTTACTGTTGAGGAACCTCTTTTAGAGATTAGGCTTATAAAAGTGAAGGTTGCTTAAGACTTTGTGCTCAGGGGTAAAAAAAAAAATTGGCTTGTTGGTGGGAAAGGCATCTTCCTGGAGTGGACACACACCAGGACCCTCACTCTTCCCAGAGTTGGGCCTCCAGGTGAGCACGGGCCGTTGTTCCAGGGTGGCCAGCATGGCAGAGCCGACGGCTTATGAAAAGGCTGCAGCCCCTCTCTGTTCTGGGGAGCGGGAAGTGTGCTCCTAGTGTCTGCCGAACAGCTAGTGGGGTTAGCATGCAGGGTTAGGCACCAGAGAAAAGTCAGAAGTGAGTAAGCTTGTCTCCCAAGGGAGATTGTATTTTCCGACCTGACCCTGCCCGAGGGCAACTGGAAAAGCTCAAGGGCAGAGGGCTAGGTGGGCTCCTCAAGGTGGCCTGGTAGCCTCCGGCAGGTCCTCCCAGGCGGGCCCTCCCACACGGGTCCTCCCAGATGGGTCCTACCGGGGAGGATGACGCGGGAGCTGGTGTCCTGCTGGCCAGAGCCTCGGGAGTTTGTCCTGTGAAGGATTTTTTTTTTTAAGTGTCTGTCTTATGTCATTAGATGAATGCATTCCTTGTCAGTTGATATTGTCGCTTAAGTCTCTTTAACCCCTGGATTGTAAGTCAGTTTGAAGAACATTGCAATTACTTCAAAAATTTAAAGTTTTATTTGTTGCTTTGATTCAGAAAAAGTCATTTTCAAAGAAAAATGGTTTCTAATTATAACTTTGTAACAAAACATCCATTCCCTATTGAATTAATAATTGAGAGTTGAATATAAAAGACGGGGGTATTTCTAGGTTCTGTCACTTTCCATACAGATAGCCTCAGGTGACTTAGAGCCTGGGGACTCTGGCAGGCATCTTAGCCTCCCAGAGTCTCAGTTTTGTCACCTCTCCAAAGGGTGATGATAGGGCCCAGCTCACAGGGTTGCTGTGTGTGTGTGTGTGTGTGTGTGTGTGTGTGTGTGTGTGTGTCTATACATGTGAGTGTGTGGAGGGCTTTGCACAAGCCTGGCGTCTAGAGTCAGGGACATGTTCGTTGCTGGTATGAACTTGGAACACACCCTGTGGAGCAGAGTCAGTTTCTGCTCCTTAAAGCCAGCTCGGGGGACTTGAAGACAACACAACAAATGCAGGTAGTTTCAGCTTAAAATATTTCAAGAGTTGGTTTGTGGTAGTAGGACATCATTTTAGGGATATTTTTTGAATGCCTTCCATGTGCCAGATGGTTCCACCCTGAGGATACAGTCCTATCCTTGTTCCTAAAGAGCTCCTTACCTTTCTTTCCAGCAAGCACGACATCCTGATGTGGCCTGTGATGTGCTAGGGCGGCAGAACTGGAGTCTTTTGAAGGCAGGCTTGTCCCCCAGAAACACCATTGATGGTACTAAGGCTCTAAGCTGCACAGGGCCTCTGGAGCCCTGACTTAGGTGAATAGGGCCGCTTTGTGAGTCTTGGTTCTCAACCTTGGAAATACTGGTGAAGGGGAGGGGCCTGCTGAGTGGGAAAAGGCACACGCGCGGTTGCTCCTGGCCTCCCTGAAGCTCATCTGGGGCCCCGGCTCAGAGCACAGCCTCTGAGGAGCCTGCACCACCGTCCTGGCCAGCACCTCCTCTTCCGAGGCTGGGGGCATGGGCACAGGAGGGGGGCAGCCTTGGCTTTCTCGAAGGTTGGTAGTTGAGCTACGTGCAGCACAGGCCAGGAAGCGCTTGCCTTCCGCTCTTCTGTTGCTTTGATCAGAGATCCCAGGTACAGTCCCGGGTGACTTTTGATGCCCCAAGACCAGCTGTGTTGGTAGAGCCGACTGCAGAGTGCGGGGGCCAGGGACATGGAAGCGTGCAGGCACTGTCCAGAGCTAGCCCGGGTTGCTGGGCCAGCTCCTCATTCCTGGAAATGGAGGCATTTCTTGAAAGTCAGGGACCTCAAAAGGGACAACACTGGGGTTTCCTGACTTTTTTCTTGTGCTTCCATCAGCTGAGTTTGTTCCTTGGGCCGGTTTGTCTCTAGGATGTCACAGCCACCACTCGGCCGAGCTGTGACTTGAGCCCAGGTGGTGTGGGCCCTGAGTTTGTACCCTGACTGGTGGGGCGCAAAGGTGGAGGGCAGCACAGGCCCCTACAGGCAGGGTCCTGGGGCACTTGCCAGGGACTGCAGGCCTTGCTGGCCAGCCGTGCTGTTGGAAAAGAATGCTCGGTTCTTTTGGAAAAGAATGCTCAGTTCTCATTCTGCAGAATGGTCCTCGGTGTCAGATTTGCTTCCACAAAGAGCACGGGCTCTTGTTTGTGCCTTTTCAGCTCTCTTCAGTAGGGAAGAGTCATCCCCCGTGAGGGGCAGGAGAAGAGGGGAAGCAAGACCCAGGATGCAGGACCTTGATCATTAAACCTCACTCAGGGCTCGCTTGTATCCTGTCTGTGTATTCAACTGCTACCCCGGAATCTCTCCTAGGCACTTATCTGCCCAACTTGACTAAGTTCGATTTATATTTCCTGTCGAAGGGGCCACATCAGCTGAGCTGCCATTCGAGGGCCTCTCGATGGTTCCTTGTGCCCTAATGTCCTTGTGCCTTGATAGGTCTTGCTCCCCCCGGAGTGTTAATCGCATGACACCTGGCCCACCATGCTCACATTCATGGTCGTGTTTTCTGTGTCCTTCCTGCCCAAGTGCTGGGGCCCATCTTGCTCCTGTCGTCCCGGCGAAACACAGTGCAGCCCTTATTACCATTGTGGCCCTGGCCGCTGGGATCCATGCCAGGACAGACCATCCCTTGCTCGCATGCTGTCTACACTGGAAGGCGGCCCTGGCCCTGCCTGCAGCCGCACGCCCAGCTCCGGAACATTCTCTCTGTGGCTGACCTGCCTGCCTGCTCGCTGGTGTCCTTTTCCTTAGTGGCACATCTTAGCTCGCCCCTTTTTCTCAGGCTGGAGTGCTTTTCTGAATTTTACATTCTTGGGAAACTGTTGTAAAAAGTCCAGGGTCATCTTGAGGTATGACTCGGAAAGACATCTTCGTGCCACCAGCAGATCGAACTGGGCCTGTGGATCCCTTCCCACCTCTGGCAGGTGGGGCCCGGGGCTGGGGGCGGAGGTATAGTACCTCCTAGTACCTCCTTCAGGAAAGCCGGGTCATCTCTGTGCGGATCAGGAGGGGCTGTGGAAATAAGAAAAGAGTGTGTGGCCCTCATGCGCAGGCCCCCTAGCCCCTGAGAGGCAGGGGAGGGTGACACTGCTAGGGCAAGAGTCCTTGTGCACACCCTGTGAGAGGAGGAGTCAGCAGGCAGGGACGGAGGGAGGGCGGGGTGGGGGGGGGCAGTAATATATAGCCGTGGCCCCGGGCCCAGATGAATTTGGTCATTGCCTCTAAGCCTTTATATAGCCACTGCAGGGAGTGACTCAGCCTGGAAAAAGAGAGTCACTTCAAGCTGCGTCTCAGACGGACACGTCCTGCATGGGCTGCCTTGAGCCCATGTGGCCGGGGCTCCGTGAGAAGCTATGGGTGCCTGCAGGGGTCCTGGGTTGCCACTGCTTCGTGGAGTTGGGGTGTGGGGGGGTGCCTGGGCTCACACGTGACTCCCTGTGCCTTTGTAACTGTACCACTGTACTATGTAGCCATTATTAGCAATGATCGGGAACGGTTTCATTGAGCAGTGACCGAATTCTCCACTCTTGTTTTTCTCCAAATGGACAGACTCCGGAGGCCGGTCTCGCTCTTTGGTTGATGGCCATTTTGTATTTTAACCACTTTTTTTTGTTTTTTGCTTCTGTCCTTATCAGACTCTAAAACCAAGGCACACAAAAGGCTAGAAACACCAGCGTAAATTTTTTTGTGTCTCATTGGACATGGGAGTGGGTTCTTTGAAGACCCACAGCTCCAACTGACAACCTGTGACTTTCATGGAGGAGACATGCCCCTCGGGACTTGGGCCTTTTTGCGAGGGCAGTGATGGGGGAGGTGGCCTGCAAGTCTGGAAGACTGGGGGGTGCAGGCTGGACACTAGACACCACCCCCCCCCCCCACCAGCACAGGGCTCATGTGTGGGGGCCAGGGATGCACAGCTTTAGTACTTCCCACTTCTGAAGGGCAAGGCTCTTGTGTCCGGCCATGCACTTGGCATTCCATGGATACTTAATGACAACTGTAACGTGAAAAATCTTACCATATTTATAGCATTTATTTAGGAATCTTTTCTTAACAAAACAGAATTCTTAAAAATGCAAATTAGTCTGCAAGATTCATTTCTCAGGCAGCTAACAGCATTTTATTTGGTGCTTCAGTTTCATTTTTTGGGTACAGAATTAAAAAAAAAAAGAACTCAAGAAATGCCTTTCCTTGGCAATTCTTCAAAATGTTAAACGTAGCGTTACCCTGTGACCCAGCATTTCCACCCCAGGTGTATATCCAAAAGAACCAAAAACGTGTCCACACGGAAACTTGCACACGAATGTTCATAGCAGCATAATTCAAAAGAGCCCAAGAGTAAAAGCATCCAGAATGTCCATGGACAGGTGAATTGATAAATGAAATGCAAAGGAGTATTACTCAGCTATAAAAAGGAGTGAAGCATTGATGCCTTCTGCAACATGGATGAACTTCGAAAGCGTTATGCTAAGCCATAGAGATAGAAAGTAGATGAGAGGCTGCCGAGAGAAGGGGGCGAGTCCTGATACTTTCGGGGTTTCTTTCTGGTGTGGAGAAAATGTTCTGGAATTGGGTAGTGGTGACGGTTACACAACTCTGTGACTATGTCCGACACCACTGAACCGTGTACTTTAAAGGGTAAACTTTACGGTTTGTGACTTTTCTCTCCAACTTTTTTGTTAATATCTCTCTTTGTGGAGGTAGGAGATTATTCATCTGTTCTCCTGATACTGTGAAGAAACTCCCCCCGTAAAAGTAGCTGGTGTGAATTTTCATTTTGGCAGCACCGACTTAGTTTCTAAAAGGCTACTCTGGTACCTGGCTAAATTATAAAGCCCAAATGATCAACTCGGATGTTTAATCATTCTAGAATCACCCACTGTTAAGTTACAATAAGACTTTAACTAGAAAAAGTTTAAAAATTAAAAGTGAGATTTTTAACGGTTACCAATTAAATTCTGGACGCCGGTTTATCAACCCAAGAGGTTATTTCCTCTTTGGGGTCCCTTGGTGAGAAAACCTGCCTCGAGCGTGAGGGGGTGATGGGTGCAGGTCACCCCGAAGTCAGCCCCAGGTCAGTCAATGGCTGGTGGCTCCATTGTGCGCCCTGCATTCCTGGCAGACCTGACAGTTTGGTCCAAGGCACCAGGAGGCCCGTGGAGTGAGGGAGTTGGTTGGGCTGTGAGCAGACTGAGCGGGAGCCCTACAGGAATATATCCTGCATACTGCAGGGGGTCATGTGAGAAGTGTGTGAGGTTCCTGGAAGGTAAATGTCCAGCCCCACGCTGGAAGTGGAGTGGGTGTTCGAGCCAGGTGATCTTGACTAGGGTCACTAAGCATCCCCAAGCCTCAGACCCGTATGTGTTTGCTGGACTGATGTGTCCCAGCTGCTGGGCAGGTGAAGTCAGATGGATGGAGCATATAGTACGTTCTCAGTAAACATGTCTATCCTTGGTTCTTTCCTCCCTCCTTCTCTTCTGAGGGGAGTTCTGAGCCCTTGCTAGGGGGCAGGGGCAATCTGAGGTTCGGGGAGACTACAGGCACCGAGAGATGGTTCCAGCTGTCATAGAGATGCAGGCAGACAGGAACTAACACGTGGTCCATAGGCAGGATGGTTCAGGGGGCAGTCAGAATTGACACAGGACACTCGGGGAGCCAGTGAGTATGGGTAGGGGGAGGGTGCTTTGGGGAGTTAGGGCAGTTTTTTTGAGTCAAAGACAGAAACCGCCACCTGCAAAGAATGAATTTGGGCAGGTTGTTTAGTGGGGTCCCTAAAATGTCAGCTCAAAGCCTGATGGTCTTTGTTTATCACTCAGTTACTTTCCGACGTCACTTTTGGTCCCTTTACTTTCTGAGACTAGGACGCTTTTCGGTTTGGATGTTAGGAAGCTCGGTCAGTTGGAGGGATACCTTACGTTTCATTGCCTTTGGCCCCGAAAAGTGAATTCTTAGGTCATCAAGGAAGGATTAATCTCTCAGTCTGCATTGTTGGTGACCCAGGAGCCCCGCCTTAGGGGCAACAGGGCCGCGTCTGAGAGCCCCCCACCCCCACCCGAGGCCACGCTTGCTTCCTGTGAACCCCATGGGGCTGTCTGTACGGATCACTCCCCCAAACGTGGGCAAGGCCGGTGTTCCCTTTCCTTCCTGAGCCCATGTGTCGCTTCCTTCTATGTCTCGCAGTCTTTAAAGGGCTATTTTGAGTATAACGGACAATTATCTGAGTGTTTAATAACTGTCAAAAGGAAGAGGCTGTAATTAGGTGCATGTGGTGTGGAAGCCTAGTCGCCACCACGCTGAGTCGTACAACCTCTCTGGGCCTCCGTGTTCTCGCCCAGGCTCTGGAGTGATGACAACCATCCCGGGGTTACCATGAGTCAGACCACTTGTTGCAGAAGATCCAGAATAGCTTTGGCAAATAGTAGAAGCTCAAAAAATGGTGCATTGTATGTATGTTATTAAAACCTGTCTTCCGAAGGAGAATTCGTGTTCACAAGTGTATTTTATTTATTTTTTAAAGATTTCCTTTATTTATTTGTCAGAGAGAGAGCACGAAGGGGAAGAGGGGCCGAGGGGAGCAGCAGGCTCCCTGCCGAGTAGGGAGCCTGACGTGGGGCTTGATCCTAGGCTCCCGGGGTCCTGACCTGAGCCAAAGGCAGACGCTTCACTGGCTGAGCCCCTCAGGTGCCCCTCAGGAGTGTATTGTAAGGCCATAAAGGAACACAAACGTTTTCAGGCTCCTCTTCCAGCATAGAGTCGGCCTCTCAGCCTGTGCAGCTAGAGACCTGGTTTCTATTGCAGACTTGAGTGGATTAACCGAAATAAAAATAGGTTCTTTCCATATGTGTCGAGATGGTCGTTTTCCTCTCCCGTTGGCTGAACTTGGCTGTTCGTAGAGGGAAACACGTGGGCTGGACTCACTCGTTAGAAGCAGTTCTTTACACGTAGCCCCTAATGCATCTTTCTGGTCCTTGACCTCCTGTAAAATACTTTTTGAATGGAGGTCATTCTGGGGAAGGTCTTCTCCAGAAGACCCCCCTCCGTTGTGCTCCGGTTGTAAGGCATAATGACTAAATGTGAAGGCCATAAAATTGGGTTGGAATTGTGGCTGTTGTTTATTAATATTTGTCATTTACTAAGAGCGAAGCATTATGCTGAGTGCATTACAGACGCCTCACGGCCCCTCGCGGTGACCCCAGGAGGTGGGTGACAAGAGTGCCACTTCATAGTGCGTCAACCACCTGCCTACCGGCAGCAGTCTCCTGAGAATGAGGCTGTCACCACTGTGCTACCCTGTCTCCCTTTAGCTTCTAGAAGCTGACTTTCTGTCTTGAGATAACGTCAGTCAAGAAAGAGACAGTGGAATGGCAGGTCCCGCTGCCCCTGAGAGTTGTTGTCTTGAGTGTTTCTTTCTTGGGCTGGGGGTAGGGGGCTGCGGGCCGGGGTAGGTGTGACTGAGCCAGCCTGTCAGCTCTAGGTTTGAGCTTGCGGACCTAGAGTTGTGTAAAAAGTTAAGTTTATAAGGAGTATTATGAGGCTGCCACGCAGAGTGTAGTAATTTTGTCTGGAGCCCGGTATTTTTACCAGAAGACTGAAGACCTTAGGACGTAGTCAGTAGAGTGTTCAAGGAGTGTTTTGTTGGGAATCTGGACACTTGGATCCCAGCTCTGGCCGTGCCGAGGCCCGGGTTGGAGAGCCAGGCCAGCCAGGTCTCCTCTGCAGTTTGATCTGAGAGAGGAGGTGATGGCATGATGCCCGGTGGCCGAGCTCCGGGCCTCTGAAGAGCAGGCCCTCCCCAGGGGCCCCAGACTTAGGTGCTGCCCTTTCCTAGCACGCCCTACCTTCTTGACCTCTTGGGTGTTCTGTTCAGAATTTGTCTTGCATGCAGCCAGGAGTCATGGTGATCTCATTGTGTGTGGAGTAGGTGCCCCAGGGTGACTCTGTTTGGAAGGCTCTGGTCACTTTAGGGACGCAGCTTCTCTCTGTCACAAAGAGAGGGAAACTGAGGCCAAGAGAGAAGGAGGAAGAAGCACAGCTAATAAGTGGCAAAGCTCGTGGAAGACTTTTCACTTCAGGCTGACTGGCCGCAGGTCTGTGCCAGAGCAGGTCCTCAGGGAGCATTTAGTGAGGAGCAAACGGAGCCGCCCTGCCCTGCCCCTGGCTCCCCAGCAGTGAGCCTCTCCGGTGCACTGGTGCACGCAGTGGGGAGAACACAGGCTGGATGACTGCCCGCTGATGCATCTGCCTGCTGCGGGACCCCCCTCCTGGTGGTTCCCTACCTCACATATGAAAGGTCGCTATTCCAGCTCCAGAAGGCCACTGGGGCCCCCAGATTGACCCCCTATTTATTCATCCATTCACTGACTCTGCACTTGGGGTGCTTTAAAGACACCGCCGCAGAGAGCCTCTGGGACAGGTATCCTGAGGTTGGACAGGTGGTGACAGCCCAACACTTCCTGACCTCAGGCCCTGACATCTTCCCTGTTCTGCTACCAGAACCTTGCGTTTATAAGGGACTGGACCGGACCCATTTCACCCCTAAGAAGGTTTTGCACCAAACAGACTCTGGCCCACATTTCTGTCTGGAGCTTGTCTGAGGGAGTAGCCTCTTAGGCAGAAAGATCCAGAAGACACGTGCCTCTTGCCTCCCCTGAGCTCCACTCAGAGGCCTCAGTGTAGGATTTTACCTGCAGCTGTACACCAAGCTGTGTAACTGGGTTTAAATATTTTTTATGTGAAATATTTCTAGCACACTGGAAAGTATGGAAAAGAAAACATTTTCATGCCCTTCATGAAGACTGGATAGATGTTGACATTTTGCCCATTCACCTCTGATGCCTGGTTTTTCAAATAGAAACAACATCGTGCACACACAGCTTAAATCCCACTTCCATTCCTTTTCTTACTTTCTTCCTCAGATGCAAACCCTTTCCTAAAACTGATGTTTCCTTTCCATATGCTTTTTGCATTCGTAGCAGTGTTCATGCGTTCACGAGCAGTGGGTATTATGGTGTGGTACACATGCTTTATTGTTCATGCAAATGGTGTCTTGCTCTGTGTGTATCCTTTGACACCTTGCCTTTCTAACCAAATGATACCTTTTTTTTTTTTTTTAATTCTTATCTATTTATTAGAGGGAGAACATGAACTGGACAGAGGGAGAAGCAGGCTCCCCGCTGAGCAGGGAGCCCAATGCGGGGCTTGATCCCTGGACCCTGGGATCATGACCTGAGCCGAAGCAGATGCTTAACTGATTGAACCACCCAGGCGCCCCAGCCAAGTGTTACCTTTTAGAGAGTTAGTCCTGGGCACTGCCTACATGTATCTGGTTTATTCATCTGAGCTGAATGACATAGTGTTCCGACGCCTGTGGGAACCACAGGGCATCTATCTGTTGCCCTACTTGGGATGGCAAGTGGAGTTTTGGTTGTTGCCTGACTGTTCCCTTATGATGATACCCTTCCTGGGGAGTAGTGGCTTTGGGAGTTTTCTAGGGTGGACCCCCAGAAGTGTGGTCATGGTCACAGCCTTGACCAGCTCCGTGTGGCAGGTACTTGCTTTCGGTGGTTCGTGCTGTTAACTGCAGTGGTGAGTTCCCGGCCACGTCGTCTCTGATTTTTCCCTCCCCTCCTCTCCCCAAGATTTTGTTTATTTATTTGACAGAGACAGACACAGCTAGAGAGGGAACACAAGCAGGAGGAGTGAGAGAGGGAGAAGCAGGCTTCCCACCGAGCAGGGAGTCTGATGTGGGGCTCAATCCCGGGACTCCGGGATCATGACCTGAGCCGAAGGCAGACGCTTAATGACTGAGCCACCCAGGCGCCCCAGTATTTCCTTATTTCTGATGTGGGTGGACACCCCTTTTGTACAATGACTTGCCTGGATGGTGTTGTCTTTTGTGTCTTAACTGCTTGTATTCTCTGCTTATTTTATCTATGGGGCTGTTTACTATTTTTCTTAAACAACTTGTGGACAGTTTTAATATTCTGAATTGGGACATTCTGTTGTGTGCGTGCTTTGCTGGTATATCCTCCTGGGCCGTGGCCCGTCTTTTCTTTTCGCTGTGTTTACAGTGTCCTTTGTTGCCGGAAAACTTTATTTTAATGCAGGTAAATGTTTTCCAGTTTTAGATGTAAAGCTTACATTTTTCCGTATCTTATTTCAGAAATCTTCTCCATGCTTATGTCATAAGCATGGCCTCTTGTGTTTTCTTTTTTTGTGTTGTTGCTTTTCATGTTGGGCCTGTAATGTATTTGTGGAGATGCTGTTGGGTGCAGCTCTGATCTCTCCCTGTCTGTTGGGAGCCCCTCCTCTCAGAACAGTTTCCATGGGGTCTGCTGCTCCCAGTCTAATTGCTAAGGTGGGGCATCCAGTTGGGGAAGGGACGGTCCTTACGGCTTTTCAGGATGATCTCGACATTTCCACATGACTTTTAGAATCATTTATCCACTTCCATCTTTAAAATTCTGTTGGGCTTTGTATTCACTTTGCTGAATTTGTAGATTAGCTTGGAGAGACCTTATATTATAAAGTGTTGAGAGTTTTGATGGAATTACTTTAGATCTTAGGTGAATTTCATTCTGTGTGTGACCACAGGGATCTGTGCAAACTGTACGCTCTTAACTTGCCCTCGTTCATTGTATGCATGGAGAATAGTCACAACCAAAGGATTGATCATCAGTCTGGAGCCAGGCACAAAAATAAACCCCTCTCTGTTATCATAGGTGGCTGTGATTAAGATCAGGGGGAAGGTTGGCTGCGGGCCTCCTAACATTGACAGTTTCGTTCAGAAGATTAAGTGGTTCTTCATTTTTGGCCCCAGCCATCAGTAGCTTAAAGCCATTACTGTCTATTGGCTGTTTGGTTTGCCTGAAATATGGGACTGGTCTCAGCCTATTTCCCTGGGGTCAGGTGTGTTCACATAATCAAAGCGCCAGGAGCCCATATTGTGCCTGTGTGTGTGCACGTGCACACACGCGTACAAGCGTACGAGCACAGATCAGCCTTCTCGCGGGAGGAATGTGTGGGGTCAAGACAGAGATGTTCTTTTCGTGTTTGTGTTTAAAAATGTGCGCTCTTTATTAGTAGAGCATTTTCCAGCTTATTTTTGAGACAGGCTTGTACAGCCAGTTACGGGTGCTTTTGGAAATGACCATTCGAGAAGCTGTCACCCGTTGGCCAAGTGAAGGAAAGTGAGGACCCCCTTTCTGGGGATGTGTGTGCCGGGATTTTCATCAGCCACTGTGGTTCCCACGACCTGTTCGACCTGTTGGGGAAGGGCCATAGCTTCTGTTTCCTTTAATTAAAAGTCCATGACCATGAGGAAATTTGTTATTTACTCTGTTTGTATATAAGCAAGCAACCAAAAAGCATTTCATAGATATTTAAATGATTGCTTTGCCACAGCAAACCAAAAGTGCTGGCTCCCACAAGGATATGAAACCCCTGCCATCTACCCCCCCCCCCCAAGTGTGAATTAGGAAGGCAGTTAACAGTGAAAATACTGGATCAGGACAGGTTGGGCTAATACCATGGAGCACTTGTGGCTTGCTTCCCTTTGCTCCTTTAAGGTAAGGGAAATATGTATGTATTTCTTTTTCTTTCAGATCTGTTTGTACCTCAAATTAGATAAAATGTTTGTATGCATTTTCTTAATTATAAGTGTGAGAAGCAAGTTCCATGGTAACCCTTTTTAAGTAACTGAACTGATATGTTAGAACCAGAAGAGCTAAGAGTCATTTTTATTTTAAAATTCTTTTTGCATTAACACATCTGCAGTGTTGAGGAATATATGGAAAATTGAAATAGTGCTTCTATCCTGCCGTGTCTCCAGCACGTCAATAAATCACCTTTTTTTCCTTTTAAAATGTCTGGCCTTATAATTTATGTTTGCGTAACCCATTACTAAATTCATAGTAGGTGTTTTAGTTGGCAGGCATTATTCCAGGGATTCTGAAGATCTTGCAAAAAAAATACAGAGCTTTTGTTAGTATTTATATTTAAGTGGACATTTTCCTTTTAAAAAAATAATGAATTAGTTTTTATAAAATGAATTGGGAGCTAGCTATTTACCTTTTCCTTAAGCAAACAATATTAAGTCTGTTTTCCCACATTATCAACTGTCAGGGATTCTTTTTTAAAGATTGTATTTATTTTTTAGAGAGAGAGATGGAGAGAGAGCACACGAGTCAGGGGGAAGTGCCAGAAGGAGAGGGAGGAAAAGACTGTCCACTGAGCAGGGAGCATGACCTGGCGCTCCATCCTGGGACCCTGAGATCATGACTTGAGCCCATAACAGACTTTTAACAGACTGAGCCACCCAGGTGCCCCTGTCATAAATTTCTTAATAGACTTCCCCCCCTTCTTTCTTCTTTTGATTAAAACTGGCAGAAGAAAATGATTGTGGTATTTAGATCATACTAATCTCTGTATAATTTTCTGTAGGTTTCATGTTGCACAGAAAATCAGAATTTCTGGTTTAGTGATTTTTTTTTTCGTTTCCTCAATCCATTTGACTGTTTTCGTTATAAAGTGTAGATGAATATATTCATTCATTTATAACCCTGGTTGGTGCTTGACCAGAAATAGAAACGTTCGGGGCTAGTTCACATACTTGTGGCTTACCTTTGAGACTTTCTAATTTTTAACCAGACATTTAAAAATAATCATTGTGTCTTCCAGCCCTAAGTTAGGAAAACTTTCAGAGCTTCCCTCTGAAACAATGAAGAAAAGAGTTCTTTCTGTTTTTTATTGTAAAAGTTTAAAAAGTGATTTTTATGGTAGTGACAAAGCCGGAAGGGCCATTTATGGTATTCTGAAGAAGTTTGCTTTATTTGAAATTTTAACCTTCTCTTTCCCTGATTCTCATTAGTTGGTCAATAAAGTTTTCGATATAAAATATGTCTCGGCACCTTGAAATGACTGTAGCCAATCAGAGGAGGGATTGTTTCTCCCTGAGGGCATCTTACTCCCTGAGGGAGCCTTAATATGTTTATCAGGAAGTCTGTAACCTCCTCAGTCTCTTTGTGAGATGGATTGCAGGTCATTGTTCAAAGGAGAGTGGTGTGTTTAAAAATTTAGAATTTAACACAGTTCAAGCTATGATCTCAAAGCCCAGAGGTGCTGCATAAGCTTGGAAACCCCTGACTTCCTTCTCCCTGAGGATGGAAAGAAGTGACAGTTTTCTTTGTTTTTGCTTATCTCAGTCCTAGCTAGTCAGACATTTTTAAAGTGCCTTCTTTCCTTCAGAACGTTACTTTGGTATCAGAGATGTTTATTCTGGTTGTGTTGCTCTAGCAAACCTCTTGCCCTTGAGGGAAGAATTTCTGTTGGGTTCAGAAGGTACCTCGTGCACCCCTGCGTTTCCTTCTAGAAACCTGAGGGGGAATTACTCCAGCTTCCTGGGGCAGGGCAGGGTTTCAAGAGCCTGTCCAACTTCTAAAAACTCTGCTCTTGGTTCTGAGCCGTTGGCTGCTCTTCCCAGAACCATGAGAGGAGATTAAAGAAATGGTACTGCCGCTTTCAGTAGATGAGAAACCCATTCATTGGCTTCCTGCGGGGTTCGCTTCCCCCTCTCCCTCCACCTCCTGGCGCTGGACTCAGCGGCCCCATCCATGTGAGCCCTGCGGTTGTGTCCCCGAAAGCGTTTTCCCCCAGGGAAGGTGCCCTGCCAGAAGCTGGAAGAAAGGAGAAAGGAGGTGTTTATTGTCCCAAAGACGCCTTCCAACTTTTATTATTAACTCCTTTCCAAAGTAAACTTTCGGGTTTGTTTCAAGTCCCTTCTGGCTAAAGCGCACTTGGGTTTGCTGTGTCCTGTAGGAGTACAGGCAGGCACAGCATCGGCTGGCCCAGGAGGGGGGAGCAGGAGGCCAGCTGCGGGGTGGCTTGGGCTTGGGGAGCCAAGGGCCTGAATGACTGAGGCCCACCTCCATTAGCCCCTTCTCCGTCCTGTGCCATGCGAGAGGTGTGGGGGTCCTCAGAGCTCCCCCAGGCTTCTCCTCTATCCAGCTGGAGATGGAATGGAAATGGAACATTCTGGTAAAGAGTAGTCATTGGCAAAATGG
Source organism: Spilogale gracilis (assembly GCA_004023965.1). Taxonomy (NCBI): domain Eukaryota; kingdom Metazoa; phylum Chordata; class Mammalia; order Carnivora; family Mephitidae; genus Spilogale; species Spilogale gracilis. The sequence goes on from PITA01003356.1 coordinate 106,749, forward strand.
AGAGGGTGGTGCCCAGCGGATGCTTGGGGCCCAGAGAATGCTTGGGGCCCAGAGAAGGGGCTCCATAGGAGATGTGGGAACCCTGAGCTGGCATGGGGCGAGCTGTCGGCAGGAGTGAATAACCTGCAGCAGGTGGGGTGACTGGTGGCACAGGGCAGTCTCCAGAGCAAGGCTGAGGAGCCCCGACTTCCCTCCACCAAGTGGTCTTATGTGCTGGGCTTATGTGCTGTTGCTCCACGCTGCGACGTAGCGTGGGCAGTCTCCAGAGCAAGGCTGAGGAGCCCCGACTTCCCTCCACCAAGTGGTCTTATGTGCCGGGCTTATGTGCTGTTGCTCCACGCTGCGACGTAGCACGTGGATGTCGCAGGAACAGAGGTAGAGCCAGAACACCTGGGACGCTGCTCTTGTGAGCCTGGCGAGAAAGCCCACGCTCTGTGAGTGAGCCAGTACTGGTTCCATCGTCTTTGGCCAGCAACCCCCCATTGTGCACCTTCTCTGCACCTGGCACTATTCCAGTCCCCGAGGACACCGCAGGGAACAGAAGACCCCAAATCCCTGCCCTCTTGGTGCTTACCTTCGAGTGGTGGTGATGGCAATAACATAGGAAGGTGTTCCAGGAGATACAGGAGTGGGAATCCTGACTGTGGAACTGGGGTGTCAGAGACCGTGACCTTGGGAAATGCTTGGCTGAGAAGGACAGGAAAGAGGCAGGCAAGTAGCCGGAGGACAGGGTCTAAGAGGGCAGTTTTCCCTACCCTGAAGGGCACCTCAGCTTGCATCAAGAGCCCGAAGGAGGCAGGGGTATGATTCCGCAGGAAGGTCGGGCTCACAGAAGTGGGAAGAGGGGGGCACCCGGGTGGCTCAGTGGGTTAAAGCCTCTGCCTTCAGCTCAGGTCATGATTTCAAGGTCCTGGGATCGAGGCCCACATCGGGCTCTCTGCTCAGCAGGGATCCTGCTTCTTCCTCGCTCTCTGCCTACTTGTGAAATCAATAAATAAAATAAAATAAAATAAAAAGTGGGAAGAGGGGTCAGGGACAGGCTCCCTGGCTAGAGGGCAGGAGTGAGTTTGGGTGGATAATAGGGTGTGGGCCAGAAGTGCAGGTAGCTTCCAGGTAGTGGCATCAAGCCTCCTGGAGGAGTAGGAGAAGAAATTTTCCTGAAGGGGTGAGCTGGGGGGCTGAGCGCTGGAGGTGGTGGGGGAGGGGACAGGGTTGGAAATGGCCAAGAAGGCGATGGCAGAGGGATTTGGCAGAGCCAGCCAGAAGCCTGGGGTGGTGGCCATACCCTGCTGTGGCCGGACTCTCGGATATGTGGTGGCGCCCGCTGGGTGTGCAGAAGGACACGACGGGTGTCCTATTGAGGATGGCGAAGGACTCGTTGGGATGACCAGCCCTGTGGTCCCACCGGCTTCCTGGCTTTCAGGTTCCCTATTAGTGCTGGCCCTGATGCTTTTGAAATCCTACAGCAGCGCCCAGCTATGAAGTCACGTTTCTCAGCTCTCCTGGTTTTAATGGTGAAGAAATCAGCTTCGCTTCTTATCATGCAGGAGCCACCGCCCTGTGTCAGTATTTCCCTAACTTAGCTAATTGCAAAAATCTCCTGGGTGTGTGCTTGTTAACAGTACTGTCCCTGGGCCCCACCTGACACCTAGTGAGACATGCTCCCCCCATTTCTTGCTTGGGGAATTTGTCCCGGGTTGGATGTGCAGGCTCCCTTGGTCTCCTCAGTGGAGGTGGCTTCTTCCTCCGTGAAGATGTAGAAAGTTTTCCCTGCTGGGCCACGAGGAAGTCCCTTCTACAGTTCGCATTTCTCAGATGCCCTATAATGTTGTCGATGCTCAGGGAGTGTGTGTGGAGGAACCCCCTGAGACCAAGGGGTGGTGAGGGCAGGTGGGAGGGTCCACCTCAGTCATGAGTATGCAAAAAAGCACCCGTGACATGTTAGGGCTGTTGCTCCTGGAAGGCAGCCGGGAACCCTCCCTTGGGGGGGGGGGTGGTTCTGGAAAATCTCATGGAAATGCTTATTGTCTCAAATGTGAAGATCTGGAGCCATTTCCTGGGTTTTCCAGCCCAGCAGTCCGTGCCTGGCTGAGGCCTCGGTGCTCTACCGAGATGATGCCAGGAGCCCGTAGAATTGGTTGGGACCATAGATCGTCCAGGCTTTGGCTTAGGCCAGGGTCCTAGAGATGTCTGAGCCCCTGGTAGTGGGGTGCGAGGGCATCATGAGAGATGTCCCGGAGGAAGCGGGAGCCATAGCCCGGGACTTCTCCTACTTCAGAGGGACTCTGGTGGGGTATCCACAGCAGGTGGAGCGCCCAAACCGTGTCTGAGGGCCCCCCCACCCAGAGTAGGATGTAGTGTTGGTAGTCTCTGGGATCCTCTTTGTAGGACTGCTCAAAGTAGGAGGTGCAAGCATGTGCATGTGTGCACATGCGTTTGTTCTTTGGGTGAATTTAATGCAGTGTTGCAAGCAAAAAGTATGACTGTAGTGGTAATCACAGGCACTAAGCACCACCGGCCTCTGTGCTAATGTGCTTTGCACCTGTGCCCCCTGGGTTGTCTCAGCAAACCCCCAAGGCAGGCGGTCCCCCACACCCACCCCATGCCACGGAGGGGGCCGAGGCTTTGCTGGCCTGAATTTGCCCACCCGGGGCGTGGCTGAGTAGGGTCTGTGCCAGCCAGTCTGGCCCCGGAGCCACTCTCTGCACCCCTGCTCTGCCAGCACCGCTCTCCTACCCGCTGCGGTACAGAGTCTGGCACCACCGGTCCGGAGGTCCATGAGTCTCCTGCTTTCCCATTAATGATGTTAGTTAGTGGTTTTCCACTCACGCACTTCCTCCTCCCCTACCGTTTTCTAGCTGATTGTGGAGTTTAGCAGGCACCGAAGAGTTTTATAAATAACAGGAGACCATCTTAAGTTCAGAAAATTCTTTCTGTGTTCTCCCCACACTTACCTGGCTCCCCCATAAAAAGCCCGGAGAAGGGTGAATAAGTGAATTCACTGTAGTAGTGAGTATCCTGGCCTAGCTGCTCAAGGGGCTTGACTCTTTTTTGGTTACGCTATAATTCATTCTCTGGTAACAGCATGAAGATGTTAGTGTCAAATCAGCTCTTCACTTGGGGACAGATTTTTTTGTTGTTGTTTAAAGTCAGGTTTACGCTCAGTAAAATTGACCCTTTCTAAGGTGTCCACTTCTCTGAATTTTGAGATGTGTATCATTATGAGACCCTAGCCCCAGCTCCGACGTCCCCCAGACCTCTCCACACCTCTTTGTGATCAGCCTCTTAACCCCATCCCCCGACCCTAGCGACTCTGGGTCTGTTTTCTGTTCCCATTAGTTTTACCTTGGCTGGGATGCTGTGTAGATGGACCACACAGCCTTTGAGTCTGGCTTCTTTCCTTCAGCCATGTGGTGATAGAGTCAGTACCCTTCTTATAAGGGTGCTGAGTAGAATTCCCTTGTGTACACGGACCACAGCAGGGAGAGACTGGTAAACTGGTTGGACTGCCCTTAGCTCAGGATCCCCAATATCCTGTGCCCTCGGACATTGAAAGGCGAGCATAGCCGGGACACTTAGCTGGCCCACATGGGTAGAGCACATGACTCTTGATTTTGGGATCATGAGTTCAAGCTCCATGTTGGGTGTAGAGGTTACTTAAAAATAAAATCTTTTAAAAGTGGGGGTGGGGCGCCTGGGTGGCTCAGTTAGTTAAGCATCTGCCTTGGGCTCAGGTCATGATCTCACGGTCCTGGGATCAAGCCCTGCATCAGGCTTGCTGTTCAGTGGGATGTCTCCTACTCTCTTGCTCTCTGCTTCACAGTTCCCCCACCGCCCCCTGTGCTCATGCTTGCTCTCTTTCTCTCTCAAGTCAATAAATAAAGTCATTTAAAAAAAAGATTCGCATGGCCCCATGCCTTATCCTGCCTGATACTCTTGATTTGCCTAACAGGGAGGTTGGAGGCTGGGCATGCACACTTTTCCACCCTTACAAAGAGTGATCACGTGCGGTGTTCTTCCATTTCTCTGCATTGCGCAGTTCACCTTTGTTCTGAGTGCGAGTGGTCTTCTCGAGGAAGGAGGGCTTGGTGTTGGTAAAGCTAGCTGATTTGTGCCCTTGTGTCACAAGGGAGGGAGGGATTTGAGTGCTGTTGTTGGAGACAGCCTCATGCAGAGATCTGCTCCGTGAAGATGCCAGCCCCCCGACCTTGGTGGTGGAGGCCAAGGGCGCGGTGAGCCTGTGCTAAGCACACAGGTGTCTCAGGTGTGGCGGGATAGAAGGCTGCGGTCTGGCTGTCACTCAGGAGCAGCCCTGTGTGTGAAACAGGTGTCTGGCTCCCTTTGCTTTCTGAACCGGAGATGTTCTCACATTTCCTTCTATTGTCATTTCACTCCTTGATCCTGTAACTCGGTGATGTGCTTTCTCCAGCTTCGATTTGTAAGCTCTTTCTTCATCCCTGGTTGGATGTGTTGACTGGTCGATTGGTTAAATGCCGGCATGCAGGTGCTCACCGAGGGGTCCGGACCCCGCGGGATCCAAGGTAGCTGCCACAGCTTGGGGGAGGGGTCGAGGAGGAGAGAGGTTGGCCGACAGAGCCATCAGTAGCCCACCCTGTCCAGTTCTTGCACAGAAAACTGAGGCCCAGAGAGGGACAGGGTCTGCTTTCTCCCAAGGTCAGCCGCCCTGCACATCTCATCTTCAGGCTGGAGATTCGAAACGGCAGAAGGGAAAGGCCAGCGGCAGAAGGGAAAGGCCAGCGTGCCTGGCTTCCTTGAGGCAGGTGGCTCTTTTAAAGCTGGGGCCTGTTGCCAATCTGACTTCGTTTCCATGGAGGCAGCCAGTGGGGCAGCTTGTTCCTGTCAGCCTGAGGCCTGGTGGAGCCTCAGCCCCCGACAGGCTGCAGGAGTTGGCCAGCTCACTTGGAGGAGGGGGATGCTGGAGTCTCTTTCCCGCGTACTTTTTGCTCCAAAGGGAAGGGCAGCAAGTGGCTCATCCCAGACTCTGCTTCCCCCGGGATCTGCTGCACAGGGATGGCCTTCATCACTGTTCTGAGGCTCCCTCCCTTGGGGGCCCCGCTTTGTGGTGGGGTACTCCTGTAGACCATGTCTTTCCTCCTCGTTCATGGAGGACCTTTAAGATGGAAATGGAAGACATACCTAGCGGCTTTGTTTCGTGTCATAGGCAAGCTCTTCAAAAAACAGTGTCTCAGGGGAATCAGTTTCTTGAAATCAAATTCATGAAGCTACTGGAATTTCTTGCCATGACTACAGTTTCCCAGTTGGAGCTTTGACACAACCCGCACCCACCCACCCCCAAATCGCTGAGACTCAATTTGCCTCCTCTCTTGTCTGGTAGTTTTGATGTCTTGACATTCCTGAGCTCGGTCTGCTTCATTTCATGCTGGGCTCACAGCTCAGTAACGAAGCCTTTATTGTATTAACGAGTCAACAGATAACATTCTTTGAAGAATTCTGAGCTTTTAATTACTCCACTTAAGCCTTTTCGATGCCCTGGTTCAGAGGGGCGTTTTGCATTGCTGAATTCCAGAAGTGATTGCAAACCTTAAAAGACTAGAGAATGTTGAGAACAACTTGCTAGTCAGGAACCAAGGCAGGGCCCCCGCGCCAGTGGTCAGTCTTGCCGGTCGCTGGCGGTGTTGGACAGTTTACCAGACACGCCAACAACACACACTGCTTCCCAGGGGCTGTTTGTGCACTGGGCAGAAAACCACCCAACTTTTTTTTCCAGTAGGTGGAGAAAGATACTCAAATCCTGGAAGCTCTGCTCACCTACCTTTTTAGGTATGGCAGGTTTAGCTAGAGGGCTGGAGAACTTCCAAAAAAGCATGACTAAGGGAGAAAAAGGCTACTCCCAACGCTAACAGGGTGGAGCATCGCGGCCGGGACGGGACAGTTCCCAGCAGGACAGCAGGCTGTCTGCAGCAGACACATTGGCTCAGAGACTTGCTTTCACAGAATAAGTGAAACGGAACAAAAGTTTTCTGAATTCCCATTCCAGAAGGCCCAGTTTCTGCATGTGTGTCTTTCGGTCTCAACTTGCATTCGGTCCTGTTTCAAACAACATTCTCTTCCGGCAATGTGCTTCAAAGAGCTGGCCCGAGCGTCTCCTTGTCGCTCTGCCAACCACGTGTCTCAGGGCAGAAAGTGAGCAGCATCTTTTCCTAAAGATCCTGGCCGCCGGGTGTTCTTCCCCGGCTGTTTTCCCCTTTGCCCGTCAGCAGCCAGCCATGAACCCCAGCCTGCTGGGAGCCTCTGTGTGTGAGTGTCCGTCTTCAAAGTGGTGCAGACCTGGGTCCCAGGCACGACGCCACTGGCCGGCTGGTAGGTCGCTGAACCACCCAGCACCTCCATGCAGCTAGGGTGGGGGTCTGTAAGTCATTGTGGCCACGTCCCTGCTCCTTGGAGCTTAGTGCCCTGCACGCAGGTGTCTGGCCAATGTTCCTCTCCTTCCCAACCTGGTAAACGCATACATACTAATTTGCAGAACAACGAATAATCCATCTAGCGCTGAGTAGATAGGTAGATGCTTACCTATACTCCTGTGGCTGGACTCAGCCAGGATATCTTTTGGCCTGGTTCTAGTGTGTTCTCTCAGATCGGCTCTTTTCAGTATTGTGTGTTACGGCAGATGCCAAGTGAGGAGCCAGGCTAAGCAGTAGCGGGAGTGACAGGAGGAGCAGTGTCCCTTCACAGCGTGAATTTCTGTTTAAAAGAGAAAGGCAACGATGAGATTCATGGGTACCTTCTGGCTTTTGGAGGGCGAGGATATAGCTTCAGTGACTGTGTATGGGCCGTACAGCACCTGCTATGTAGACATTACATTAAATAGCGTGGCATAAACGAGTAATTTATGAAAATATCGTTAATGCGTTTGTCTTTGCACTGAGACAGAACTGACTGCAACTCTTTGTTGATTCTCTTTGTCAATGAGATAATTCTTGTGCTGTCCCACAGTGATCTGTGAAGTCTGCCTGTATAGAACCCACCTTTGCTTTTTCAAAGTGGAAGGAACAAGTTTTTTTGTTTTTTTTTTGTTTTTTTTTCTTCATTATTAGGGTAACACAGGCAAGTTATAAAACATTCAGTTAATGAAGAAATAAAAAGTCATCTGCAAATCTGCCATCCCAACCAAGATAAGGACTGTTAACCTTTTGCAGACAGCGTCTTCACTCTCTCTTTGTGTGCATGTACAGGCTCAGGGTTTGCTCACTAAGACTGGAAAGCACCTACTGTGTGGCAGAGGCTTTGGGGGCGTGGTGCATATGTGCTCTTCTATGAGCTAGTGGAGCAGGGGCACTTGTCCAGTTGGTTCTGGCCTGGCCTTTTTGCTTTTCGTGGCTGCAGAGGGACCCCGTGTTGGGCTCCCCGTGATGTGTTCAGCCAGTGCGTGTTTGAATCTGTGTCTCATCAAACAATACCACAACTTGAGCCACACGCACGTTCCTGCCAAGCCCTCTGTCCATGCCATTACTCAAGGAAGAACTCTCGGGCCATTCCAGGTATGAGTGACCTGGAGAGCAGAAGGTTGGCCTGTTGGAGGCATGGAAGGTGGGGGGCGGGGGGGCTGTGGGTAGTGGGGGCACCTGTCAGAGCCTTACACGGTAGAGTGGGGGGACCTGCCCTGGTCTGGAGCTCCAGCTTTTCACCGTGCACAAAGGAAACAAAACTGCTTTCCTGAGGAGAGTCGCGTAAGCTCTGTTGGCCGATAGTCTCACTGGTATGAATTACTTAAGCCCACCTGCTGAGAGGTGGGAAGAGAGGTCCTGGCTCACTCCCGGAAGACCCCAGGGAGAGATGGGTGGCCTGGGCACGTGGACCCATACAAACCGAGGAGAGTGACCGCCTATCACTTTTAGGAGCTCTCTCTTTGGGCCAGACTCACCTCTGCTTTCCAGTGATGGCCATGGAATCCCCACGTGGCACCCGCAATCTGGTCCACCCTTCCCACTCCACAGATGCTCACAGTTGCATTTCTGTGAGTTACTAACTCGCGTCTACAAGGTAGGCCCTTCATCTTTCCACCAGGACCCACTGGGTGGACATGCCTCTGCATTGCCTCTGCTCTGCCCTCGTCATTGGCCACGCTGTGTCTGCCTCTTGGGCGAGTCTGCTTTTGTTTTCAGTGAAACCCTGTGCCTCTTGGTGAGTGCTCTGACTCCTTGCAGGCCCATTTGGCCTCCAGCAGACACTGGGGTCCAACCCTTGAGCAGGTGGGCGTGTCCACGTTGCCCCTTGGAGAGCCAAAGCCCCCACATTGCCCCCTTGGTGCCTCTTGTGCCCACATTCCTGCCTGTCAGGCGTGAGAAAGGGAGGACCTCTTTTCTGGAGCGAGGGCCTGTGGTTTGGCCTGGGGGAGAGCACGTGGGTCAAGGTCAGCCCTGCTTCTTGCTTTATCCAGGGTTGAGACCAAATGCCAGAGAATGAGACAAGGAGAGGACACTGTACTTTTCCAAAGTACCCTCACTCCTGGGCACCCCCCACCCCCATCCTGTACCCACTCTGGAAATTCTGGTTGAGCTCATAGTCTCTAGAGACTAACGAGCCCGTGGAGCAGGGGCCAGGTGTGTGCAGGACTAGGGTCAGCACGCCTGGCAGAGCCACCAAAGGCCTTGGATTGCAGCTGGCTCCAACCCGGCTGGGCCCCGGCTTAGCTCCAGGATATGTTTGCTTTCGACACATCCACTATCATTTAGATACAAAGCATAACACGGCCGAAACCATTCAGTGGAATTAAGAGTTCATTGCCAGGAAAATACAACAAATCAAAACAGTCATTAATAATTTTATTTAAATTGGGAGTAAATTCCCTCTGTCACATTTTGTAGATGATATCTAAGAGGTGATTTATTGCCATTGAGAATTGCACAGGGACTCATGGAAGCCCTGTCCTTGGCAAGTGTCTACTCTGTGCTGGGCTCTTTACAGCGGGCCAGGGCGCCGGAGCCGTTCTGCTCCCACGGAGTCCCTGGGGACATCCTGAGAGCCTGCCGTGGTCCAGGGTTCTGGGCATCTTGGGGAGGAGCTGGGTGGTGGAAGAAGCACCTGATTCGGAAGATTCCACCCAATTCAGATCTTAGGTCTGGGGGCCAGAGGGAAGAGCCAGAGGGGCTGATCTGGGCTAGGCTCAGGGAGGTTGGTGTGCCTCCTGTCCTCAACCCCAAAGCAAGGTCTGTGCTAGGTCTACAGCACGTGTCCCCTGTGGTCATCCGAGATAGACCTTGCTGTCTTAACAGCTGAGGATAACCAGGAGAGCTTAAGGGCTTGTCCAGGGCCACTCAGTGGCTCTCTGTACCCGGTTCTGCCAATTCCAGCATTGTTGCCCCCCCCGCCCCCACCGCTGGGCAGGGCTGGGGCAAGGGCCAGGTGAGGCCAAAGAGGCCAGTTTCTCCACAGACTTGGCAGTGACCAGGAGACATAGAGCAAAGGGGAACCACAGAAAATGCCTGGATGAACTGTCCCTGTTTTCAGCTGGTTGGGGGAGGAACGTGGAAGCAGGCTGAAGAACAAGAAAGCAGCGACCTTTATTTTAAATGCTTTGAGGATAGATTTAAAATTTGACTAACTTCACACTGAAATAACCTCACCAGCCAGGAGTGACCGTGAACTTGAATAGCATCCCTGTAAATCCATAAGCTCTCCATGCATTCGTCCACAAGATGCACAAGGAGAGGAGCTGCTCAGTGTGGGGTGCGTGGGTAGGCAGTGACTTAGGTGTGGATGGCAAGAATTCCCCCTTAAATTTTATTTATTTTTATTTTTTATTTATTTTTATTTTTTAAAATATTTTACTTGTTTATTTGACAGAGACAGTGAGAGAGGGAACAAAAGCAGGGAAAAGCGGGCTTCCTGCTGAACAGGGAGCGCGATGCAGAGCTCGATCCCAGGAATCATGACCTGAGCCGAAGGCAGACACTTAACGACTGAGCCACCCAGGCGTTCCCACCTTAAATTTTAAAGTACACAGCAAAATCTCTAAACTTAAAGAAAAGAAAGATTTTTAAAAAAGGCTCCAGTGAAATAATTGTCTCAGTCTGTGGCTAGAGCTAATTTGGGGAGAATCACATATTTTGATTTCTTTGGATTTTTTTTTTTTTAAGGAAATTTTTCAAGCAGTAAATTAAATATTTTTGGATGTAGACTGAGATAACTTACTTAGACGTTACATCGACAGCATGGAAAGCACGAAGACAAATTTGGGGTTAGCAAGGACACCTTCTAGAAGTTTGACTCCTGTGGACTGTTGACCCCTTGCCGTAAGATGGCTGTATTCCCTTTGAGCTGTTGCTTTAAGAAATTAATTGAGAATAATGTCTGTGGCACCAGATCCCTAGCCAAAACATTCACATTTTGCCTCATCTGCAGAGAGACCTGAGCTGAGTTTTATCTCTGCGTCTTTTTGCAAAGTGCTCCTGCTCTGTTAACAGAGCTATAATTAACTCACAGGACGCCAGGCAGCCAGATTCGGCCAGGCGCCAAGAAATCAGCCCCAATTACTATATTCACATTGTCAGTAATGCCCACTTCACAGCCTCTGCTAATTTGAAATGGCAAGTTCCAACTTTCCATAGTAAAATTACCATTTTTGTACTATTCTATTACATGGTGATATTTGTCCATTATTTTGGCTATGTAAACTTGGTATTATAACGACAATTAGTTGAGCATTTTCTAAAATGATTCGCAATTACGTCTCTTAAATGGGAAACTCATGTCTGCCCCGATGGAGTGAACAGTGCATTCTCTCCATGCCCCAGATAGACTTCGGCAATCGGCTTCTCATGGGAGAACGAAATGCCTTGGGATTTTATGATCAACCTGAGTGTTTACAGTAAGGGGCTGCCCTTGGAGCTTGCCTGTCTTGAAGATCTTCAGGGTTAGAATTGTCTGATCTCCTTATGATGGAGGAGTTTCCCTGTCCCTCCTGTCTCCCTAAGATGCCCTAGGGCTGGGGCTCCCTTTGCATCGCAGGCCCTATGGCCTCTGCCCCACTGCCCAGTGCTATCTCTGCCCCAGACGAGCGGTCACTGTGTCTCTGCCCTGACGGTGCCTTGGCAAGCAGGTGGTTTTCCGGCTGGCGTGGTGAGGTTTCCAGTTTTCCCTGGGGAGTCAGGCCTGCTGGCCTGATTTGCTTGTACATTTTGCTCTGTTTTCGGCAGAAACTTCAAGGAGGCACGTTCTAGGCCAGTGTGCCACTCAAAGTGTGTCAGAGTGTGGCCCAAGGGCCGGTTAACCGGTCGTTAACCAGCCGGCAGCTAGAGAAGCAGAGAAATTCAGAGCAGACATTTAAAAATGTTTATAGCATCTTGACATTACAGTGACATCCAAGTGGCATTTTTGCTGTATTTTATAAAAATACCAGTTCATGGCAGATTGGAAAGTTAAAAATCCATGGCGTGTCCTTCCCTGCATAGACCATTTGAGAGGCATTTGGTCATCTCTTAACCCCCAATCCCTGATTGGATTTCAAAGTAATAATTCATTTTGGATAAGACTTAATAGTTTCTTTTTCTGATGGACAGTGGTCAGCAGGGCACGGTCACTGAGGGAAAGGCTTCTGAGAGGAGAAGGCAGGAGTCCCTCGGGGCAGACAGGGGCCCTTAGGAGAGACCATTGACCCCCTTGGCTGGCAGCCTGCAGCGCAGGCCTCTCTTGGGGTGCTGGTGTTTCTCGAATACCCCCCGCCCAGGCCCTGACAATCTAGTACAGGCTCTCTTCTTGAGCCCCGACCTTTCCTTTCACATGCTGGCTGGGCGTCTGGGCTTTGCTTGCCTGCCTGCCGCACTGTGTTGCCTTCCACAATTTCCAGACCTTGATGGGGAGGGTGCAGGAACAGAGGACCAGATTGCTCCCTCCCCCAGTTCCAGTCCAGTCCTCCCCCGGCCAGTCACCAGTTCCTGATTTGAGCTCCTGCCCAGCCAGCGAATCTCTTGGCTCCTCTTTATGCCCCTTGTGTAGGGTGGGGGTCGGCCACCTACACACAGCCTGCCACCTGTTTGCCTGCCCCACCAGCCCAGAAGGGCATTTACTCTTTTAAGTGGTTAAAATAAAACAAAAGAAGACTATTTTATAGTCTACGTGAGTTAAGATGTTCAAATGTCACAGTGTCCTTAAATAAAGTTTGTTTTTGTTTTTGTTTTTTTTAATTGCAGTAAGACATACCTAACATAAAAGTGACTGCTTTAATCATTTTGAGTGTATAGTTCGGTGGCATTAAGGACATTCACATAGTTGTGCAGCCGACGCCACCGTCCATCACCCCGTACAAAACTCTGTACATAAAGTTTTATTGGAACACAGCCATGCTTGTTTGTTTACCTACTGTCTGTGCCTGCTTTGCTGCTGTTGGGGTAGAACTGAGTAGTTGTAACAGAGACGTATGGCCTGCAAAGCCCTTTCCAGAAAAAATTTGCTGACCTCTTCCCTAGTGTGTGTTCTTATCAGAGCCTGCTCAGCTACCATAGCAACCACCTGACTTGTCTCCTTACTGCTGGTTACATTCCTTTGCAGTCTCTCTGCCCCTGGAGTGATCTTCCTAGGATACAATCTTTTAGGGGCATCCCATAGACTGATACCGTGTCCCAAGGAACACCAGACCCAGAAAAATAACTCGAGTTATGCAAGGCTCTGAAAAGCCCAGCAGAAAAGAATCCTGCTGAACATATAGATTAATCCAGTATCTTCCAAAATTAATTGACTGTAAATATTTTTTTTTCCTAATCACCGGTGAACATCCTCTAGCAAGGGTTAGCAAACCTTCTGTAAAGGGCCAGGCGGTAAGACAGCTGTGGGCTTTGCAGGCCATGTGGTCTCCTTTGCAGCCTTGTGTCTGCTGCTGTGAAGTCCCTATGGACAATATGTAGGCAGTGGGCTGGTCCCGAGAAAACTTGGTATGGAAGAATAAAAGCAGCCACAGGCCAGGTTTCGTTTACTGAGCTCTGTTCCATAGAAGAGTTGTTCTCAAAGTGTGGTCCCAGACCAGCAACATCATGTCACTGGACTACTGAATTTGGCAAGGCTGGGGGTGGCCCAGCAGTCTGTGCCTTAACTAGCCCTACCTCCTGGCTAAGGTGTGTGAACCCCTGTTCTAGAACCGTAGAACACCCTTCAGGGAGTGCTGACTTCAGGATTAAGGCCCACATCAGCAGGGACAGGAGACCCTTCGAGATCTGGTCTCTGACTGATCTCCCTCCTGCCTGTAGACAGCCCCACACTCAGGCTGGACTCCCCCCATTCCCCCGCCCGTAGGCCCCGACCTCGGCCTGCCTTCCTTTTCCTGACCTGGGCATTTGCAGAGGTGTCCTTCTGGAGAGAATGGCTCTCTTCCCTAGCTTTTGCGGGTCTTGGATGACTCGGCTCAGGTGCTGCCTGTCTTGGAAATACGTCTGGAGCCGCCCAGCCCCACTGCTGCAGCCGCTTGTTGGGTGCCCCCCGCCCACACACACACCATGTAGTTGCCAGTGTGGACTCCTCGCATGGGGCCATTATGCTCATCTCTGCGCGTCCAGCACGCGGGGCACCTGGAGAAGTTGGTTGAGTGGGTAAATACATGGGCAGAGGGACACTGTGCTTGGGGCATGGTGCCCATTTCTGGTTGAGCTGCCTGGCCTTCCTGTGTGAGGAGACGAGGAGTGAAGTCAGTGCCTCGGGGGTTCCTGGCTTTCTGCGGTTCTGGGAGGTGCAGGCGGGACTCCCTAGTCATTTCCTCTCTGCCCCCCCCCCCCATTGATTGATGTTTGGAAATTGTGACTCATCTTGTTAGAGAAGGAAAAGGAAATTTTATCCTCCTCGTTCCCCCTCCCTTTCAAATAAGCGATAAGTAAAAGCGGCTGGCATTCCATTTGGCACAACGAGAAGCATTTAAATGCATTTCTGGTTTTCATAATTGGTAGCTTCTGATCGAAAGGTGCTTATTAGAAGAAAAATCTTCTGTGTGTATTTGTTGTTGGCCTTCTTGTCTGTGGACTCATAAAGCGAGTCGGTGTGGGAACTGGCCCTCCCTCGTTGTAAAGGTACTTGTGGTAGTTCACATCTCACCAGCACCGAGCTGGGCTACTTCTCTTTTAGTCAGAAATGGGAGGTGTACCCTTGGCACCTTCAGAGTTTCAAGATGAGTTCACTGGGGTGGTGAGTAATGGTGTGTTAAGCTGGTTTATTAAATGCGAAAGAATAAGATGTTCTAGGTTGACATCACGTACCCAATATAGATAAGGCCCCGGTCAGCTGGATGTGCAGCCCGCGTCTCACACTGCTGCTGGTTGGCCGATGGTGATGTGCGCTCTGTCTCATGACTCTGGCGACTGGGGGGCTGCACCGCCTTGGCCCTCGCAAATCTCCTCCTGGGAAACCCCTCCCAAAAAAATTGGTTTGCCAGTGCCAGTTACCGCACTTCTGGAGGTGGAGCTCGGCATTGCAAGCTTGCCTCTCTGCGTGGTCAGCATGTCCTGAGCATTTTAGGCTCTCGCTTCTGGCAAACTTACCAGTGAGGTCAATATCTTTTCAAGTTGGAACTCTGTTTAAGGGCCATTATAATAATAATTCTATCCTCACCCTCATTATTTGCCAGGCATACCACCTGGCTTGTTAGAACCTTTATTTTGCTTTTTATTTTTATTTTCTCAAGGACCCTCCATGCCTATTGTGGAGCCCAGTGCAGGGCTTGAACTCACGACCCTGAGATCAAGACCTGAATTGAGATCAGGAGTCTGATGCTTAATCGACTGAGCCACCCAGGTGCTCCTTGTATATCGTCTAACATAATGTGCCCAAAACAGCCTGACGATGCAGGCACCATGCTGTCCCCGCTGCAGAGAGAGGACACTGCAGCTCCTAGGTTCCTCTGGAATCACTTGCTTCCGGTCGTACGCACCCGCACTTGAAGCCAGGATGCACTCCCGGGTCCGTCCGCCGTGCTCACGGACGGCACTCGGGTTTCCCTGGTGCTGGTGCCCAGTCTTTCCAAGTACAGAATCCATCACACCTCAGTATTTTAGCAGGGAAGCTGTTCAAATGCAGGACTGAGGGGTCTGCTTCAAGAGAAGAGGACTCACGTCTTAGTAATGATAGTAGTGAACACTTGCAACTTGGCCGTCACCGTGCCGAGCACTTTACCTTTGCTCCCTGTTGGATGCCTACACCTGAGGCGGCCATAGCAGATCCCTGCTTCACAGAGGAGGAAACTTGCCCAGGACGCTCCTTTGTTCCCCACTGCCACGCCTGATTTCCCAGGGGCCATGCAGCGGGGACCTCTTTCCCTTCTGGTTCCATGTTGGGTCCTTACTGCTGGCCTAGCCACCAGGCCCCTCTGGCCAGGGATGAAGAGCTGGGTCGGCTTGGGGGAGAACCAAGGAGCTGTTCTCACTAGGGGAAAAAAGGAAATGAGACAATCTAGTAGAGGGTGCGGGACCCAAGGCTTAGACGTGTGGATTTGTGGCTGCCCACATGAAGCTCATGTGTGCCAGAGCTGAGAGTTACGACTGTCCTCTGCCCTGAAGCATCGATCCCTTCTTGAGCCATGGCTCCAGAGTCACACAGGAAGGAGCAGCGTGGGAGCTGGGTGAGTCCCTATTGCTGCGTCTGCACCTCTCAAGGAGGGGACAGCATTCACGGGCCCTAGCGGACCTGAGAACTGCAGTGCCTCCCTTACACCATGCCCCTGGTGCTGCCAAGCTTAGGTCATTTCCATTTCTGAATTAGGAATGGCCTTTTGCAGATACTGGTTATATTTATCACCAGCTAACTTATCGGCGGGTGACGCCAACTCCTCAATTTGTAACCTGACTCAGGAGAGAATAGATAGTCTGTGACTCAGTGGCAAGTAGATGAGTTTGAGCAAATCAAGTGGATTACAGAATCAGCGTCTCCCTCAGAAAACTTCGTGTGATGGTCTAACAGGATTGTCCGTTCAGATTTTTTGGAAGACAGTTGCCTTCAAAATGTGTATACTCCATTGACCCACAAATGGCATTTTTGAGACTCCATCCTCAGGGACAAAATTAGAAATGTGCTCCAAGCTCTATGAGCAAGAACGTTTGTTACAGTGTTATTTATAATACTAAAAAAGCTGGGAACAGCCTAATGTCCAATATAGGAGGTAGTTAAATTACGTTAAATCCGTTCATTGAAGTGGACAGATCTGGTCATGTTTTTCCAAAAATGCTCAATAACCTAGAAAATGACCGTGATGTAACCCAAAGCAAGAATTATGTGTCACCTTAGTTTTAGGAGAGAAAAATATACAAAAATACAAACAGAATGCCAACACATGCAGGTACTCGTTACATAAACACAAGGGCTGGTATGCATAAGTCCGTAGAAAAAAGAAGGGAAGAAAATAAAGCCTTCACAGGGATTATTTCTGGATGGTGTGAGATCGTTTGATTTCTAAAAAGTTTCTTTGTGATGCCTTTCTGTATTTTTCAAATTTTCAGTAGCAAGAGCGCTATTACTCTAGTAAGAAAATGCTCAACTTTACAAACGAGAAAAGAGACTTTTTGGGAGGCTCTGGTATGTATGAAGCCATTTACCAGGCATTTGTATGGGGGAGACAGGTTGAGACCGGGATCCTAGCCCACCTTTGACTCGTTCTTGTCCTTGGGAGAGTCCCTGGACCTCAGTGTCCCTGGCTGTAAAATGGGAGATTTCTGGCACTTGTCACTTGGAGTTGGTTGGTGTGATTTGACTGGGACAAGGCGCGGGAGCCCCCGGCTGGGGCACGTGTCTTAAACACCTGCTATTCTTACTCACAATTGTTGTGGTTCAAGTCCCAGCCATGTACCAGACTCCCTGTGACGTTCAGGGAATGTGTGGTGTGGAAAAACAGCCCGCTCCTCCAGGAGCACCCAACCTGGAGGCAGGAAGAGGGTGCATGAGGCACAGGCATGCCAGCTCTGGGGTCCAGTGGGTGCCGGGTGAGGAGGATGTGTATGCTGAACCCTGGGAGCTCAGGGGGGGTGGGAGTGGGGCTGCGGTGTGAGCTGGGCCAGAGTGGACAGCCGAAGGCCCCAGCTGAGGCCTGAACAAGGTGGAAGGACATTGGGGAGGAGGCAGCAAGCACCTGGAGAACTTGGTTCAGGGGGAGGTGTGACCAAGAGGGAGTGTGGATGGTACTGAGGTTTTCACTGGGGCATCTGTCCACGAGGGAACTGTTGTTTCACATTGTAAGGAGATGACGCCTTCACTCTAAGGAAAAACAGACTCTTTTCCAGAGTTCACCTCCTCTGTGGGTGCGTGCACCTGTGTACATGTGTGTCCATGTGTAATGGGGATGGGAGGGTGTGTGGCTACAACAGAGGGATTTGCCTGGTGTCACCATTTCTGAGTTGCCTGTCCTTTTGTCACCTCGGGCTGCTGGATATCCCTTCTTAGCCCGTCCTGTCCAAGAAGAGTCCAGTTTTCTTCTCCCATGCATTTCCGCTCATGGCTTCAAGGGCAGACCAGAGAGCACTCCCACCCGGCCCCGGGCACCATTGGCTCGGGCATGGAGGCCAGGACTCCTGCCTCTGTGGGGCCGGCAGGAGGAGCTTTCTGTTCTTTAGAGGAGGGTGAAGAAACCATGGAAGCCCAAGTAAGATCCCTAATTATTTCTGTCGAAACAGATTATAGTGAGGGTGGAGTGCCCCACCTTTAATTTCTCTGTGTGCCTGTCTCTTGCCCCCTCACAAGGAGTATATAGTCTTTTCTTTCCTGTTTGTTCCTGCTTGACTTGGGGAGGCTGCTGTTTTCGTTGCCTAATTAATGGGGAAATGTTCTGCCGAGGATTTTATCATGTGCGTGTTCTCTGTTGGAACATGGTACAACCTGTGGACCCTTTAAAACGTAGTTATGTGCTTGATTCTTTATTGGGCAATAACTAGATAATTCTGCAATGCTGTGGAGAATGCCATTGTTCTTTTTAAAAGAATAGGTTTGCTGTTTTAATAAGACGCCAGTGTCATCCAGACGCCTTAAATTGGCACGCTTGCTTTGTAATAGCCTGGTCCCTTAAAATGAATTGTAGGGAGTGTTTTATGGCTGCCTGGCTGTTCAAGGAGGCCTCGGTTAGATGCTGCTCATGCCCTCGACCGCAGACACCGTACGGATCCTAATGTTTTTTCCATTCAAGTTCACAATCTTTTTAGCTTGTAGTGAGGTTCATTATGTTTGCCTCACCCCGCTCCAGGTTTCACTAATGAGATTCATTTTGTAAATGGAGAATTGAAAATTAATTGAATGATTAATTGTGAGATTCTTATTCTTACCAGGGAAAGCTATAGAGGTCGTGGCTTCAGATAAAATCCGTAACGAGCCCTTGAAATACGTTTTTTATTTGTTTTTTTGGTTTTTGGTTTTTTTTTTAAGATTTTATTTATTAGAGAGTGGGAACACAAGCAGGAGTGAGAGAGGGAGAAACAGGATTCCCGCTGAGTAGGGAGCCTGATACGGGGCTCCATCCCAGGACCCCGGGATCATGACCTAAAGCTGAAGGCACAGGCATTTCACCAGCTGAGCCTCCGAGGTGCCTTTGTTTGTTATTTTTAAGAGCATGATCATGTAAAGAGAATTCGGTGAGATGGAAGATTTTTTTTTTCTGTGCATTTGCCACAACTTCAGTTCTGTTATAAGGCAAGCAGCATTTTATTGTAACTGAGCACAGTGCACAGAGCCAGAAGGTTCCCTCCACCCACCGTGTCTGCTAAAGGTCCCTTATTTGCCAGTCACTGTGCCCTGTGAAAGAGGGTGAGCTCAACCAAGGAGGCCTTTCTGTGCAGTGGGGACTGAACCTTGGGAATGGTTGGGTGTAGGGGTGTAGGAGGAGGGAGGAGGAGAAGGAGAAGGAGGGAACTTTGCAGCTTGGGCTCTTGTGGGTGGTATCATTAATGAGAATCCAAAAGGGTCTGGTTTGGGGGGACAGTGAAGAATGAGATTGGTATTCAGAGACTTTGAAGTACTCATGGGATACTGGATGTGGAGACGGAGGTAGAGGTACTAGTGAGAGCTTGCCAAGATGCCTCCAGGCAGAACTGCCCCGTAGACAGGCCAGCCCTCTGGATTGTGTTGTTGATCTATGAGCCCTTGACCCGAAGACAGGTCTCACCTCTGTGGCCCGTGTCACTTCCAGCAGTGCGATCACGGCACAGTCGTTGAAACCTCTAAATCTTGGTTTTCTCTATCTGTGAAGTAGGCGTAAAAAGAACTCCTGGGGGCACATGGGCGGTTCAGTTTAAGCATTTGCCTTTGGCGCAGGTCCTGATCTCAGGGTCCTGGGATCGAATTCCGCAACGGGTTCCTTACTCAGCAGGGGAATCTGCTCCGCCTCTGCTCACACCCTCTCTCAAATGAATGAATGAATGAATGAATGAATGAATGAGTGAATAAATGAATAAAATCTTAGGAAAAAAAAACCCAACTCCTGTACAAGGTTGCTGTGAGGATCAAACAAGCTTAAGGCACACGAAAATGCTTTGTAAATTCTTAGGCTAGCTGTAAATATTGGTTATTACTGTTATAATCATTCTTCTGTTAAAATATAATTTGCCCAAGCCATTCGGGAAACATTGCACACTGTAGCCCTGCATGGAGCAGGAGCATATTATTATCTGTTCGTCCTATCACAATATTGATTAGCATTCCAACAACTAAAGCAGAATCCTTTTTAAAAAGCAACCAACAACAGCCATTCTTTGATGTGTTCTGCAGCCATCAAAAATTATGTTTGCAGAGAAAGTTTGTAGTGTCTGGGCAGTCTTCAACAAAATAAGCGGCTTAGGACGCCCATACAGAGGATTATTACAATTATAAAAAAAAATACACAGACAAGATGTACCGCTGTACCCCAGTGTGGCGAGTGAGTACCTTGGGGGTGGGACCCTGAGTAATTTTTCTTGTTTATTATACTTCTATGTGTTTGCATCACACATGACCATAGCGTGTATGACTTCTGTAATCAGAAAATAAACTCATTAACCACGGCAGCTCCGTGCTGTCCTCCCACCCCCTAAAAACACAGGTGGGAATCAGATGTCTGAAGAGCTGAGAGGATGTACATTGGTCT
The DNA here is from genome assembly GCA_004023965.1 of Spilogale gracilis. NCBI lineage: Eukaryota > Metazoa > Chordata > Mammalia > Carnivora > Mephitidae > Spilogale > Spilogale gracilis. The sequence goes on from PITA01003356.1 coordinate 126,799, forward strand.
CATCTTTTTAATATTTTCCTGTATTCGTCTTGCCTTGGAGAGCCTCTCTTCCATCTGGCTGTAACCCCCCTAGCGATGGCACAGTTCCTGCGGGAACAAAACCAGAATGTCCCTGAACAGAGTCTCAAATTGCTTTGCCCTTATGGGATCTCCTGCTTACACTTTTTTTGATAGTGAAATTTGATCTTGATTTCAGCTCAAGCTTATCGTGTCTCAATCTCGCATTTTTGTTCAGGGGCTGTTTTTAGCAGCCTGCGAGACCAAAGATAACAGATTGTCATCTGTCCTCCCCGCTACCCTCCTGTGCGTGAATTCCGTGGATTCCGTGGATTCCACTTCGCAGGCCTGTGTAAATGGATGTAGTCCTGTGGGCCCTGCCATGTCTGAGGGGATGGCACCCGTGTGCGGAATCTTTTTTTCTGGGAGAAGTGGATTTCTCCAGTGCTTTCTGAATTCTTGGCTTCCCCCTGTCGTTAAGAGGAGTAGTCATCTTACCAAATTCTTTAATCTCAGAGTTCTGATTTGGCCCCAAAACACTCTTTTGGTGGGCCTGTAATCGGTGCCTCTTTCCTGTGTTTGCAGCACACCCCCCATCATCCCCATGCAGGACTCTTGTCCCTGCCTTAGCTGTGGCCACCCACATCTCGTGGTCTGCTGCCTTCTGCCAGTTTTCCCAAAACCATCCCATTCTCTCACCCATGTGCAAATAGCCAGTCTTCTTTTTATTTTATATTTTATTTTACTTTACTTTACTTTATTTTATTTTCTTAAAGATTTTATTTATTTGACAGAGAGAAACACAGCCAGAGAGGGAACACAAACAGGGGGAGTGAGAGGGGGAGAAGCAGGCTTCCCGCCGAGCAGGGAGCCCGATGTGGGGCTCGATCCTGGGTCTCTGGGATCATGGCCTGAGCTGAAGGCAAAGGCTTAGCCACTGAACCACCCAGGCACCCCAGCCAGTCTTCTTTTTAGCTGATATTTTGCTGCTTGGGCGAGGGGAGGAATCCTATTGGCGAATCACTCATCTGTCCATGTGTTCAGTCCCCTGCTCGGTGCCTGTCCACGACAGGGCTCCCATACCGAGAGCCGTGTGGTCTTGGGGGATGAGACAGACACAGGTTCTGCCCCCTGTGTTAGACCCGGTAATTTATCCTTGGATCAGGGAATTGGCTTTCATTCCTTCTCTCCTCTTCTATCTCTTGAGAGAGGATATTGCCACTGGTTCATGGGCTGGAAAGCAGGGGCAGAGGATGTTACATGGAAGAAAGGGGAAGCAGGGGGTCAGGGATGGAGCAGAAGTAAGTCTAGTCCCACTCGGGTTCCTACCTTGACAGTCCCCCATTGACAGGACAGTAACCCTGTACGGCTCCCAGTGACTGTCGATTATCACAGGCCCCTCACCCATGTGATTTTACTTCACCTTCTCAGCAACCCTGTGATGTAGGTTGGCCACTTTTGTCCCATTGTCACAGAAAAAGGACCTGAAGCTCAGGGACCTCCAAGAAATGATAGAGGCAGGAATTTGGATCTGGGCTTGTTGACGAAAAGCAGATTGGCCCTATGTTCCAGGGAGCAGCAGTTGTGAAGGCCTTTGCAGGAGAAAGGGCTTAGGGATCAGTTCCAGTCCGGAAACCCTGCTCTCTGATGTTCCAGTCTACGGTAGTGTTAGTCCTTCACTGAGTGCTTTGTCCATTTCCCTGGACGCCCGGGAAGCAGTGCGTGACTGTGGCTAAAGTGGGGAGTGGAGGGAGCCAGGTCACCTGGGTGTGGATTCTGGCCCCACTGCTTACTGTGTGACCCCGGGCAGCCGCATTCCCTCTCTGTGAAGAACTTGTGCCACTGGCTTGTTAGGAGAAGTAGCTGAGTTCACACACAGGTGAGGGACTCAGACCAGTACCTGGCCTGTGCTGAGCAGCATGTGTATCTGTGTGTGTCTCTGTGTCACTTCTAGTGTCAGCTTAGGGCATAGAACAGTGTGGAAAACACATGCAGGTTCTGAGAAGTCAGAAAGCTAGCTGTGTTGGTCCAGTTTTGCATTCTCTTTGTGCTCCTGCGCTTCTGATCACGAGAGTGCCTACCTGTCTGCCACAAAGCAGAGCTCGGTGCGACACACTTCGGAAACACTGGTTGAAGCAGTTTTGTTGCCTCTGTGCAGATCCCTCGAGCAAACCCCAGGGCCTTCGGACCGTCTGCAGCCAGTGGAGGGTGGTGTCCCGGCAGGGTTGGGCCGCCACGTCTGCCAGCCCACCCTGTCTGGTCGCAGGCCCCACATGGAGAACGGATTGATTGGGACCAGAGCAGAGAAGGCTTGTCTCTTCTCCAGGCCTGCTAATGCAATAGAGGGGTTTATGAAGCAAGTTTCTTATCTCATCTCCGCCAGGTCACAGGGGCCAGCCAGATTCATTGCAGAGGAGGAGAGGCAGGGAGGCTTTCCCTTCCCTGTGTGTATGTGAGTACGTGTGCGTGCATGTGTGCGCGTGTGTGTGCGTGTGTGTGTGTGTGTGTGTGTGTGTGTGTGTGTGTGTGTGGTTTAATGGTGTCGCTGTGTTTGCGGAGAGTTTGATCGTGCGCACACGGAGGGTTTCATGGTGGTGGTGGCTTCTGGACCAGCACTCATGCCTTTGCCCTGCCACCTTCTGTTCTGCAGCAAGCCTGACTGTAACATCAATGAAACTTTTTCTAGCCAAACAGAAAAGTCAGTCCTGTGTTTCTGCCACGGCGCATTGTCAAAAATGGCAGGTCTGTGAGTGAGGAATTTTACCTTCCTCAAATAGCAGCGTGGGGTTTGGGTTGCTCGCCTGACTCAGCTCTGTAGATCTCACCAAAAAAGATGCCCCGGAGCAAAGCTGTGACATCCGCCACACCTGCACAGTGGCCTGAAATAATCAGCTTGGGTTCCGAGTTCAGGGAAGGGGACATTGGTGTCGCGTCCACAGTGACGACACAGCGGGCCCTGATGAACTATCCACTATAAGTGGAATCCACAAAGACTACAACTTGAATACTTCTCTGAGGTGACCTATCTAAAGCAGATCTGTTGGGACATAATAAAAATTAGATATTTAATCATGTTGTAAGCTATCTCAGGGCTCTGAAGTAGTCGTGGTCTTGTGCCTCTGCATTCTTTGAGCAGTGAAGAGGCGAGAGAATTCTATTAGTTTTTGACTTAGTCCCCAAATTGGGATAATCCTTTTCAAACGTGTCCTTCCGGGGTGAACGAGGACCTGTTTGTGACCTTGACCGCGAGAGTGTTCAGGGGAGGAGGTGTGCAGAACCTGGTTTTACTGGGATGTTTTGGGCCTCGTCGAGGACACAGACCCTGCTCTGCATGGGTGCGTAGTGTTGTTTTGTCGAGACATGAGGAGCCAGCTCACCTCCTGCTGGCTTTGCTCTTGGCTCCCACACTTCTGCCACACTGTGACTCGGGCAAGTCGCCGTGCCTTGGCACCCCCACCTGAAAAATTGGGGAGGGACTAGTACATTGTCATGAGCTCTTAGCAAATTAATGCAGGTGAAGCATTTAGAACAGAGACTGGCTCAGACTAAGGGCAAGTAAGCATTGGCTGCTAATGTGGAGGGGGCTTGACACAGCGTCTGTGTGACTCCCAGGCAACCAGAAGCAGCTCGGAGGATGCGCAGGGAAGATGCACCACTTGCCTTTGGGAGTTAGGGAGACAAAGCCAGAAGGCCAGGCACCTCTCTTTCCGGAACCACGCAAGCTAGTTCTTGCGGACACGCGTGGTTGGCCATGTCACACAGCAGGTGTTCTGGGTCCAGAGCCAGTCCCTTAGGAGGCACCATGGTGCCGGGCAAGGGGCAGACCTGAAAACGGGCAAGTGGTTTTAAGCTAAGCTATTTTTAAAAGTACAGTATATACAAATATATGCTGTTATGATGTAATGAGAGGCAGAATGGTATTAAAACCCCAAATGAGAGACTAATTGCAACTGGAGGATCTGAGGATGGGCTGGGTGAATGAGCAGAAGCTTCTTTGTATGACAAGTACACGGACCATTTCTTGAGCATCTACTCTGTGCTGGGCTCATGCCAGGATGTCCGCACCCATCCAGGAGGGACTTCATAAACCCGTCCCGGTGCCGACACTCGGCCCCATGACTTGGGTCTCAGCTGCCTTTGGAAAGGGACTGTTTGAATCTCTTTCCATTTAACACATTTGCGACTTAGCTAAGTGTCTTTTTCAAAGACTAATAAAGCCTTAACAGCTTCTGAAACACCACAGTAGATCTGATAGTAGTTGACAATTTGGATTCCGTCTCCAGTGGGAAAGATTCAAAACTGCGGGTTTTAGAAGCTTTTAAAAGCTTCTTGTTTGTGTAATGTTCATTGAGCACAATTCTTTTGCAAATAATGGTCTGCAAATGCTTTAAAGAAATAAACTCCACTTGCTTAGCTGGGGCACGTATCTGTCGCTGGTAAAACCACAAACACACATTCTATTAGCTGAATTGTGTAATTAAACCACATCCTCGAAATGATCTGCGCCATACGAAGGGACAATATGAGCAGTACGCTTTCTGAAAAGATATGTAAAGGATCCCCAGAAACAAATAATTAGAATTTATCCTAGACAAGTCATTTCCTCTCTCCAGACCTGTTTCCTCATCTGTAAAATGAGGTAGTTGGGCTAGGACACCCACAAAATCCTTGGGGCAATGCAGTTTGAAGATTCTCTGTTACTTGGGGTAACTGTACACACAATCCCAACTTACAGTGGTTCAACTTCAGATTTTTTGGCTTTGCACATTCAGTAGAGACCGTACCCTGAATTCTGAATTTGTTTTTTTCCCCCCTGGGCTGGCGATGCAGTACGTGCCGTCTGGTGGTGGGGGCCGGTGGCAGCCAGCGCTCCCAACCAGCCAGCTAGCAAGCGATGTCCCGACAACTGTCCTGTGCCCAGACAGCCATTCCGTGTCTCACTTTTGGCACAGCATTCGGTACCTCACAGGAGATACGCAATGCTTGATTGCCAAATGGCTTCACGGTAGAGGATTTGCCAAGCTGCAGGCTAACGTGTGTTCTGAGCATGTTTAAGGTCAGCTAGGCTAAGCTGCAATGCTTGGGAGGTTCAGTTTCTCAACCTCTGATTACATTAGGACGGGACCCTCTGGTAAGTCAGGGAAGATTTGTAACGCCTTAGGGTTTTTTCCATTTTTCCCCTTCCGTCTTCACATAAAAATTAAATTATACAGGATTCCCGTATGACATGAAAATTCAAGTAGGAGAATCAAGAGACCAAGACTGTGGTTTATGTGGATGGCAAGGGCACAGGAGGCATGTCTAGAATCTTCTGACCCTTTCCCAGATGTCCCTACTGCCTGAGTGGGAGGCACAGCTGTGGAGGAGCAGATCTGGAGGCTGACCCCAGCTCTGCGGCTCATCAGCAGTGTGGCCTTGGCCCTTTCTCGGCCCCCTTCCCTCCTCGGTCCGGACTGCTGGTCAGGCCGCCCAATGGCTAGCCGTGAGGCTTCCCAGCGCCAGCACCTGGTGTCACGGTAAACACTTGGCAGTGGCGGTCCTCATCTCCCTAAGGGAAGTGCCCTGCCTGTGTTGAGTTAAACTGGCGGGCGCCTGGATTTCCCTGAGCCTCCCAGAGAGAAAGTTGGAGTTCAGATGACAAAACGGGAATTCTGTTAGAAACGAGCAATCAGGGACGCCTGGGTGGCTCAGTTGGTTGAGCGACTGCCTTCAGCTCAGGTCATGATCCTGGAGACCCGGGATCGAGCCCCACATCGGGCTCCCTGCTCGGCGGGAAGCCTGCTTCTCCCTCTCTCACTCCCCCTGCTTGCGTTCCCTCTCTGCCTGTGTTTCTCTCTGTCAAATAAATAAAATCTAAAAAAAAAAAAAAGAAACGAGCAATCAGGGGAGCCTGGGTAGCCCGGTCGGTTAAGCAGCTGCCTTCGGCTCAGGTCATGATCTCGGGGTCCTGGGATCCAGTGTCATATCAGGCTTCTACTCAACGGGGAGCCTGCTTCTCCCTCTGCCTGGTGTTCCTCCTGCTTGTGTGTGCACTCTCTCTTTCTCCCTCTCTCTCAAATAGATAAATAAAATTAAAAAGAAAGAAACAAGAGTGACCAAATCCCACTTTCTGAAATTTCACCTCCATTTTTACACAAGTGGAATCCTCACACCAAAGGCACATCTAATGCCAGGTTGGTCCTGGATTCTCAAACGAATTCCCTGAATTTTCAGCATGAGGGTTTTATAGACTCGTCCCCATTCAGTGGCTGAAAGGAACTTAAGATGCACCAGCTATTTCAAAGTTGTGAAGCCGAGACTAAAATAGTTTGAAGCTGAATTTTAAGCCTCTTTTGGCCGGATCAAAGAAACCCAAACTTCTAAAAATACCAAATTAGCTTTTTAAGCATAGTTTCTATCTTTAGTTGGAAAATGTGTGCAGTGTATGCTCCGGGAGGCTACTTTAATGTAGCCATTGGGTTGAGCATTTACCTTGAAAAATGAGGCATTTGGCCTGTGCTAATAATTAAGTCACTTTCTTTGCCCTTGACCTCACTGCTCCCTGAGTCAGGGTTCCACAGGGCCAATGGGGCTGCCTGCTTTTCTTTGTCTTTCTTAGCTCATCCCCATTGTCTTGTGGGAGTTAGTTAATGGTATCAGTTACACTTCCGAAAACCTGGGTGAGCAGACATGGGCTAGAACTTTGACTTAACGTGTCATAAATTAGAAAGGATGTTCCTGCTGGGGCATAATCTGAAATATTTGTATTTGGGTTTCAAACAGGGTACGTGCTGCCCTTGGCAGCAGATTGGCCTTTGTACTGACTGTGCTTGTTCAGATTCAGATTAGTCTTTATGTTCCCAGTAGAACTTGACCGACTATTGCAGATAATTGCCCAGAAGTCTGTTGAGTGATGGGGGCTGGGTGGGCCCAGATAGACAACTTGGGGCAGAGCAAGAAGTGGACTTGACTTTGGGCACTTCTATTAAAGATGCTTTAGAGACAAAGCTCTTTGCCATACCTCGGTGGCTGTGGCCGTGGGGGACGACAGCTTTCCGCCTCTGGTCCCTGAGGGAAAAACTTGCTCACATACACTCAGTTGGGGTACAGGAGCCTCATCCAAGGGCCACCCCAGGATTGCAGTGCCCAGTCTCCCCAGGCCTCTGCCAGTATGTCTCGGACCTTCATATTCTTGGTTGGGACTGGCCTTGGGTCACCTGATCTCCTTGGGGCTGTCGGGGGACTTTATGTGGGCTCTCTACCAGTTTTGCCTTGTTAAGGGGAGAGAGGATAAGGGAAGAGACCCAGTGGGAAAAAAAATGGGTCTTAAGTCCCCTGCTTTGTGCAGGCACTGAGCTGTGAGCACATGTTGACACGTCAGCTAATTAAATCCTCATGACAGTCCTGAAAAGATACTTTCCTCATGTTGCATCTGAGGAGACTAAGGCTCAGAGAGGTCCCTGGCCTCCCAGGGTGCTGCTGCTGGTAAGAGCAGATACTGAATCTGGCTCACCTGACCCTAAAACCATGTTCTCATTACTGTGCCCTTCTTGTCCTGGTCATGTTCTGTCTGTTTTTCAACAAAAAGATTCCACGGGTATAACAAAAAGGCAGTGAGGCTGGGAGCTAATGGGGAAAGAAGAAGAAATCAAAAGAGGGGGGATGCTGTGACTAGGCCAAGTTGGGTAACCATCCAGCTATGTTCCCAGGGTTTGTATGCTTCATAGTGGTGAGAAGAGGTCTCTGCTTGATTGTGAGCTTCCCAGCATCCAGCGCAAAGAGGGCAGCCAGATGGGTCATGTGGCTCACACTGTCCATGAGCTAAAAACAAAGTATTTTTTAGGAAAAGCATAGTCCCTCTGGTGTTGGTGAAAATTTCTCCCCAGATCTTCATAAAGAGGACTCATGTTTTAAATTTTATTGCTGGTTAACAGTTTCTGGCAACCAAGTACCATTGACATGTCTCTTTTTGTTCTTCCCCTAAGGATTTGCTTTATTTTAGCGAGAGAGGATACAAGCAGGGGGAGGGGTAGAAGGAGAGGGAGAGACTCGCAAGCAGGCTCCCACTCCCTGCTCAGAGCAGAGTGACCCAGGGCTCCGTCTCCCCACCCTGAGATCATGATGACCTGAGCCAAAACTTAGAGTTGGCCGCTTAACCAACTGAGCCACCCAGGCATGCTATGTCTTGTAGGTTAATAGAAGTAGCAGTACATTTATCTGAAGAAATGAAAGAGTATGAGAGGCCCGTAGTTTGGAGCGTAACCCGTTTCTGAAGGTAGAAGCCTGCTTCTGTTGGGATTTATGAGGTGTGGGAGATGCATTTCGATTTCAGATACAGGGTAAATGTGGCACATACCGATCATTAGAAGCAGAGAACTCTCCCTGTCTGAAGTCACTGGCCTCCGTCTTCTTAGATCCATATTGTTTTTGGGACAAGGACTTGGTTTGTAAGAATTTTTCTGGCTACAGATAACGGTAGCTAATACTTTCTGGGTCTAGATCAGGGTGGGGTGCAGGGCGTCTCACAGAGCCCACGCCACAGCCAGCCGGGAAGAAGGCCCGAGCCCTGAGGAACCCCCAGAGCCATCTGACCCTGGGCACATTGGCGTGCTCTGCTCTCCCTGGAAGGGCTGGGCCTGCAGGCTGCTCTGCCGAGTCGGCATGATGGACCGTGCCCTCAGCACATGCTGTGGATTCGTGACCTTGGGTTTAGCCACCAAGTAGGAGAGAGGCCCCTTGCTCCTCATAGCCCTGAGTTTCTCATCCAGAACTTCTGGCCAGGATCCTGGCCCAGCGCAGGGCCGCCATCCCCTTCAGACCAGTGTGCTGTGGCCCGTGGGGAACGTCATCAGGAGACTTGGCTCCTGGAGAAGAAGGCCTTGGTGTCATAGGAAGTCCCCTGTGTGCTGTCTGTGAGGGCATCCCAGTGGCTGTTGGGAGCATGTTCCCTTCTCTGTATTCAGAGATGTGGCCTCCTACCTTCAAGGAGTCATGACTTCCTGTCACCACTGACCTGGACAGCGTTCTCATCAGTGACCTGAAGGTGAAAAGCCCGGGATCTTTTTACAGGCCAATCCAGCCAGCTACTGCCAGCCAGCTACTGCCTTCCTTAATCGGATTCAAAAAATGACAGTTGGGCTTGAAAGGATTGCTCCTTAGGCAGCTGAAGTCCCTGCTTGTGCGCTCTGGGGTCTGGAGGGAAGAGGAAGGTTCCCCCACTTCGTCCCCACCCAGGCCCTCACACCCATCTGGGCTCTGAAAGCCCAGCTTTGGGTCTCAGCACAGCTGGGCCTGGGCACTTCGGATCACCCCTGTGGCCTGAAGTCACCTCATGCCCTTCCCTGCTCAGCGCTTGTGGCCCCCCAGGGGACATCGGCCGCCGCCCCCTGGCTCTCTGGCATGCCAGATCACAGTCTCCTGACCCCAGAGCACGGGGACCACGCGGAACCAGTGCCACCTTTTACTCTGACCGTTTGCATGAGGTTTGGTAGATGTACCTACAGAAGAATGCTCACTTCTTTAAATGCGCACCCACTCAGTTTCCCTAAACTGAACATGTACTTGTCATCGACATCCACTGCCAAGAACGTCACCAGCACCCTCAGAAGCCCCTGGAACTGGGAAAAGTTTTACAGGAAGAGGAGAAGGAAAACCGTCTTTAAGGATTGCCTACTTTTCACCTGTCTTGAATCCTCATTTTGAAGATTGGGAATCCTACCCAAAAAGCATGAGCAACTTGACCACGGCCAAGGCCACAGAACCAGGTCTCCTAAAGTCTCTGTTCCATTCTCTCCTATCAATAGCACCACTGAGCCTGAGCCTCACTCTTCTCTTTGTCTTTTATAGGTAGTTAGGAGATGAAATGCCATATTAATATTTTCAAAACTTCTTAAGAAACTCGAAGTGTTGTATAATGATTAAGATAGAAACTGGGAAATGAGAGCTTTTAATCCCAGCTTACAGGAAATTCTAACTAGTAGGAAATCTAATTCAGGCCATCCTGGGAAACATCACACGCTCTGAGATGAAAGTCAGCTAAATTGGGATCTAATTCTATAATCTAAATATAGATGTAGATATATTACAGGTTGGCCTCTTCAGCTCGGGAGAGGATCATTCACTTTAAAAAGTGCCTTTTGTGTCAGAGAAAGGAGCTGCTGGCCGCCTTGACAGCTCCCAAGGAGGGGGCCTTACTTTTTGATCCCTTAGGCTTTCTTAAATTTTCCATTAAGAATGCACTTGTACATTACGTGCATAATAAACAAATGGGAAGGAAAGGAGGGAAGATGGAGTGTTTTCACGTTCTTGGGTTCAGCCACCAGCAGGGAGCCTTTCGAATGTGGACAGGGGGAGGTTTTCCAGTGGCGTTTGTCTTTCCTTCGGTGGTCACTGTGCAGCGCCACCCCAGTCCTCGGGACGCAGAGACTCTCCTGGAGTTGACTAGGTGTTGGCCTCTGTGTGGCAAGGGCTCTTTTATTTAAGAAGCGTTCTATTACAAAATTAATGTGCTCATAAAAATGAAACCACTTATACGTATTACATTAAAAAAAATGTGAAGTCCCCTCCCTCCGCCCCCCATTCCAGAGGTCACACCTGTTAATCACCTCGTGTGTGTGTGTGTGTGTGTGTGTGTGTGTGTGTGTGTGTGTGTATTTAGTTTGATTATTGTTCTTTCTTATCGGAATGTAAGGGCTGGACCGGGTGACTCAAGCACAAGAAGAGTGTGTCACATACAGTAAGCGGCGCATAAACGCCTGTGGAATGAGTCCGGCCGCAGCGGCCGCCTTTGTCCATGAGTCCTTGAGCCCTGGTACAGCTGTTACCTACGGATGGATTTTTTGGTGGGAACCCGCTGGGCCTCGGGGCATGCCGTGTTGTCCTTGTGCTGGTTCTGCCAGTTTGGGGTCAACATGGTGCCCTCAGTTGTCACGCCTCACCAGGTCACAGAAAAGACAGCAGGACTGTCCTTGTGCTCAGACACTCACCAATACTGGGTATTTGTCAGTTGTTACATTCTCCACTAATAAAAAAAAAGTTCACATTTCCTTCAGTTCACATTTCCTCAGTCGACAGTGAGGTCGGCTGTCCTTTGGCGTGTCTTTTAGTTAGCCCGCGTCGCCGGCACACGTTCGCTGCCTGTTCTTCTAGTGGGCTGCTTGCTTTTTCTTCTTGGTTCGTCTTGGTTTTTAGAGAGTGTGGTATTAATTCTTTGTCCCTTCTGTCTTGCAGATATTTCCCCCAAATCTATCATTTGCCTTGTAAAGATAAACATTTTTTTTTATATCCTCTTAGAGCAATGGAAGAGTCCTGGTTTTTCTTTTTTTTTTTTTTTTAATCTGACAGCAGTTTTGTGTATATGATACTAAGTGTAGAGATCTATTTTTTTCCAAGTTGGATAGCTAATTTTCCCAGTGCCGTATTCTTTTAAATACTCTGAATAAAAGAGGAAGAAAAGGTTTGTCTTTGAGAGATGGGGATCGTGAGCCAAAAATATGCATAGCAATTTTAATTTAAAAACCCAGACAGGAGCAGGAGTTTGCAATGAATTTCCTCTAAAAGCCAAAACTTGGCGAAGTGCTAGCCGAGGCCTTTCCAGAGAGCTCTAACCCCACGTTCCTGCCCTCAGCTTTGCCTCTTCTTTCCCTTTCTCAAGCAGCCTTTAAGGATCTGGTGACTAGTGTGACTAGGACAGCAGCTCGGCATTTAGAAGGCCTGAAAAACTCTGAAATTCACATTGTTCTGTCTGCCACGTCTTATTCCACTGTTGGTGCACAAATCCCGTGTGCTGCTCTGTACAATGTCCTACGCATCACAGTTCAGGGGAAACAGAAGTCACCATAACTCACATTACAGAGAATTGTTTAAATTAGAATTGGTTCCCTTGAGTGCATACTGAAACTAGAATTTGAATGTCCTTTTCCTCTCAGGCGTTTCGCTTCCTCTTAACCCACGCAGCTCGGATCCTGTAGCCACCCCACTCACCACCCCTGCTGCTGTCCTGTTCCTACCGTCCCTGGGCTATGGGGGCCCCACAAGAGGGCTGCCCATGCCCTCGTGCACCTGTCCCAGGCTGTGCCCCACACTCCTCTCCCTGGCTCGCCCAGGAGTCCCTGGCACTCACACCCCAGTCTGCAATCCTTATCCAATGATGGGCACACATCATCTTGTGTTGTTTCTCCTTTTCTACCTGTCTACGCAGGCTGGAATGTTGGTCCCAGCAGAGCAGGGACTGTTTTGGGTCATTTCACGGCTGTACCTCCAGCCCCCAGCTTAGAGCCTGGGATATAGTAGGTGCTCAGTAAATATCAGTTGACGAGCTGGCTGGACATTATTGTGGATCGAATCCTGGCTAATGGTTACAAGTTATAGAGGGCTACCCGCCCTTTCCCATAAAGCCGGGAGTGCCCCTTTAATAGGCAAGGAATTCAACTCCTGGACGATCTGTACAGAAGTAAGCTCTCAGAGGAGGAGCATTTTTTACTACCCAGAAAATGTTCCAGGTGACACCTAGGGAGACATGGGCGTGCCCTAGCCTGCAAGGCTGGGAAATTGGGTTCTGGGCTGGAGGAGCAGGCTGGGGCCCTACAGGGCAGGCTGGTGGATGGGCCCCTGTGCAGAAGAGGGGCTTTTAGACCAAGCAGGTCATCCCACACAGAGGCTTAATACCAAGTTTGAATTTGGTAGTGCTTAAAAGTTTCCATGTTGGGCAAAAGCCAAGTTGATGAAAAAGCATGAAAAATTGATGTTATTGGATTTTGAATTGCAATTAGATAAGCTGTGTTGTTGATTATCGGTATTCTATTATAAATCAAGTATGGGGTTAAAAGGATCACTTCTAGGGTCTTACCCATATGACAGTAACTCAGGAAGAGCCCCAAATAAAAAGACTCCTGGGATTGACTCCCAGTGCTCCTTAATCAGCCTGCACATTTGGGCAAGATTGTCTGCCCTCACTGGGTGCCAGTTTCTTCTGTCCTGGTTCATTTGTTCATTCAGGGGCTGTGTTTTGAGCCCTCATGGATGCCAGGCTTAGTGGGCAGCAGGCTGCTCACTGGACTCACCACTGAGCCCTAAGTCCAGCCCTAAGCTCCGGGACCAGCAGGGTCGTCCCAGGTCAGGGGTGTTGTGATTGGCATCATAATAAAGAGAGGGCTGCCTTCTTGCCACCTCCCAACAAGAAGATCTTGCAGAGTAAGAACTTCTATAGCAACAGATCTGACCAGTTCTCTACCTGGCACTGGAGCGGAAAATGACAAGGCAGAGGAAGTGGTAGATTGGTCCGCGGGCAGGTTCTGAGACTTGGGCTTCTCCCCTCTTCTGACCCAAGGGACAGCTGTTGTGATGTTGACAGCTCTGTGTGTTTGCAGCCAGTTAGTCCTCAGGGTAACCCTGACCTGGGAGGGCCCAGAAAACTCTGCCCCCTGCCTGCTGTACAGGACTTTCTCCCCTTTCTCTGCTCTCCCCGGATCCAGCCTCTGTGTACAGTTTTCTGGGTACTTCATGCCAGAGTTTTCGTTTTCAGTTTTTTAGCCACCAGGTTGCATGCTGTGTCTTGAAATTTTGAAAATAAAGGGAAAATTGGTATGTGGTCATCAGGCTTGTCCTAGGGGGCGCTGCAGACACCTGTCACTAGCCACCGGAGTGGGAACAGGGGTAGATCTGTGCTGTGAACACTCGCCTGCTCCTTTTTGTGAAGCCTGACCCAGCACCCTGGCCGCCCGTCCCCATCCCCTTTACGTGGCTGTGTTTTCTCCACTGCATCAACTGTTTCCTAACACGGTCCCCATCTGTTCATCACCCGTCTTTCCCCGTTAGGACCGAAGTTCCGTGGACACAGAGACCTGTTTTGTTTCCGTACCTGCCATAGGGGCTGCCATTAGCAGGCTCTGAAATAGTCATTGAACGAATGATCAGTAGCAAGTCAGAGCATGGAAAGTTAGCCGCCCGGAGCTGCACAGAACTACCCCTTGATGAGTGGCCGAATGAGGGTGGTGAGCCCTTCCCAGGGGGAGCCCTCAGTCACTCTCTTTGACAGATACTTGTTTATTAAAATTACCTCTAGAGGGTTCTCAGTGGTATTTAAACTGGGAATGCAAATGTCAGGGAGTCTGAAGGCTCAAGTCCCGACTCTGAGGAATCTGGGGTGTTTTGCCTGGTCACGTATGCAGGAGGGAAAGTCGGCCATTGTTTCCTGTATTCACCAGAATGACCTGCAGTAAGAAAGTAATAAAAAAGAGAGAGAGAACCAAACCCTGAGAGGTTATTAGGCAAGTATATCTTTGCAGGTATCTTCTTGCCTGCTGATCGCTGGATTTTCTCCTTACCTGCGTTTCAGGCTACAAGGTATGACTCAGCTGGGGCCAGTAATGCACCGATAAAAAGTAGTTTGCACCTAGAGTTTTCTCGTCTCCCAGAGCTGAGAGCGCTGACACCGTATGCAGTGAGCTTGATGGAGCTGTGTCGGCTCTGCCCTGCGCTCTCGGGTCGAGGAGCCGACATGCGGTCGGCTGCTCGGCGTCTCCATCGGCAGCACCAGGGACACCGTGGTTCTTGAAAATGCTCCCATCTCCTAGACTGTGCAGGAGGGAGCCGCCCTGGAATGAGCGTCAGGAGAAGGCCGGGGGGGGGGGGGGGG